>JAVSBS010009340.1:57841-81525 GCA_033124195.1 Coracias cyanogaster | reverse complement strand
ATTATAGGTGGGATGAAATGCAGTGTAAGTCAATGCCAGGAGAGTATTTCCTTCCAGAACCCACACTGAAATGCTCTTTGTTTACCCATGGTCTCTTACACTTGGCAATCAGTTAACATGATTTTTTAAATGTTAAGGGAAAAAGTTCAGGTAGTGAAACAAAGTCCAATTAGTGGGACTAATGTCAAAAGGTTAATGTCTTTGCAAAGGGTTAAAGCATGCACAGTACTAGAATCGGCTTTATTTCGATATTTTAGATGAAGTGGGAGAGAACTGCTGCCAGAAGTGGCAGCCATCACCCGTTGTTTGTCTTGCAGCACAACCACAGACAACAGATTCTACAAATCTCTTGTGAGAAATGGACCTTGTCTGAAGGACTGTGCGATTTAAACATGCAAAACAAGAGGCTAGAGGAAAAACAGAGTCAGAAAACTCAAAGTAAAGCAGCACGTATGTGATCAAGTGAGCAACTGCATAGATCCGGATCCTGTTCCCATTTGGTTTCCTTTGAGGGCTCTAAGTCTTAGGTTATTCTCACAACACTGCAGATAAATGTTGAATTAAGGTATCCAAAGTAATTATCACTATATCTAAAAGGTGCTCAAATCCAACTGAAGCTTTTTAAATGAATTTTAAACAGGCCTTGGATAGGCTCTGCAATGCTACCTAGCAAGTCAGTGGCAATCCAGAAGTACAGTTTAGGAAGGCCAGACTCAGTTACAGCCCACATTACAGGTCTCACTGCCACCTTCTTAACTCAGTCCTTTGCTGCTCTCTGCAACTTAAATGCAGGATTCAAAAGGAGAGCACAATGATTGCATGTTATATTGATGTAAATCTTTCTTCTCTGATTTTCTAAAACTACATCTATATTTGTTAAAAGACTTAATGTTTAAGTCATCTGTTTTAACAGACAAGAAAATGTGTTCTGTTACAAGATTCCTACAGTGTATGGATGGCCTGTTTAAATAACCTTTTTCCCATCTTCTCTTCAAATCAGAGGATTTGAATTCTAATGCAAAATGTTCATGCTAGAACCTGATTATATCCCAGAGCTACAATTCTGAGTGGCATCAGTCCATGGTATCTGATGGTATTTGCCAAAAACATGTCAGGACTCCCCTATAGTTCAAATCACCCCATAAATTCTACACTTACACAACATCGGTGACCTCATACTCTAAGCATGCCTTAATGATCAAGCAAGTGGAAACGTTCAGTAAATACATTGAATGTTTGACATTGTTATCAGTGGGTGTTCCCTGGGTCTCTTGTGAAACAATCCCAAGATTAATGCAAGGCCAAGAAGTGTCAGCCAAGTGAAACCCTTAAAAGTTACTTAAGAAATTTAAATAGACAACAGTATTTTTCTGTCCTAAAATTCAGCAAAATATTTTTTAGAGAAGCGTTGGCAAAGAAACCCCTCTATCTATCTTTTGAATAGTGAGTTATTTGCATTGCTTTGACTTATTTTTTTTTAAGTCATTGCTACTGACATTATGAAGCTGGGGGAAGTATATCAGCCTCAAGAGCAGTTTTGAGAAATGAAGCATTTAGAAGTCTACAAAATCCTTGATAAAGTCCATTATAAAAATAATGCTCAATATAGACAACTATTACAGCCTTTCAGTCTCTCTCTATCTGGCTTTAGAAATACTCCCAGTGAAAAGAAGGTTGATTCCCAAAAGCAGAGCAAAGTGCCCCCTCTACAGAGCACAAAGGACTTGGCTACTTTCAGTGATTTCCACATCAGCAGAAGGCATTGACATGCTATAGCTACATAACAGAGGGAGAAAGGAATAAAATCAGAAAGAAAACCAGATTTTAAAATTGTTTCTCTGTTTTTCAATTCAGAAACTATGTTGACTTCATGTACACACGGGTGCTTTCTCACACTGGGTGCCAAGTGGCATCTTACATCAGACCTGCAGGGCAGGCTGTTAGGCCCTGCAGTCTATCCACGTGGCTTTAATGGCCTAAGCAGCACATTAAAAAAAACGCCTAACAACTTTGTGTGACAGCCACCAGGCTTAGCATTGCCTTTCTTTTGTAGTCTTGTTAGGAATTAAACCCTGATCCTGTAAATATTATACACACCTGATTATGTACCTGATTAGCCTACTGAAGTGAATGGAACAACTCAAATGCTTTAAGTACATGTACAAAGGATATACAGGGCAAGGGCTGAGTTTGGAAACTTCATGTTAATATATCTTATATCAATACAGAGTCATAAAAGAGACATTAAAAAAAATGTCCCATAGCTAAACCTATCAAAAATAATAAGTGCAAAACTGATTTCCTGACCTGCTGGCTGGCACTCAGTCAAAAGCATCACCTGGTTACCTTTGCACTGAAACAATTTCCATTAAATAATTCACATTCATGAACTAAAGGATATAAATGGAACACCACAAATGACAGATTTGCGATGGCCTGAGCTCTAAGGAACCTACTGCCTAGGATTACAGGTACCTGTATGACCCTACAAATTGGTTATAATCCCATTCGAGGTGGTGGTAAAAATGATGGATTACAATCACATGTTTGTACGCTACTTTACTAAGTAATGACCTGCACTGCGCTACATGTTTTGCCTCAAGGAACATCTACTTGTGTCATTCTTTTTAGTCATTTTTTTTGCAGCAGAACATCATAGTTTGATAACCAACGTCTTTGGTTTCAAGGGTGTAGCATTGTGCCAAATCATTAATCTAGATTACTTTATGTAAAATGAAATATTTACAACAAATTGGTCCAAGGATTCTACAGAGAAAAAAAAAAATCAGGCATGAACATTCATTAGCAGAAGTTTCCTACTTTCCCCCCTTATCTCTGAATCCAAATCAATGCTCTGTCAATGAGCACATTCACAGGCAAACACATGTGAGAGGAAAAGCAGTGCAATACTTCTCCCAACAGCTTCTGTGTTCTCAGCTCTGTCCTACCTCGTGTGTGGCCTTAAACTAATCTGATGGCCTGACTTTCAAGAGTGTCCAAATGCCTAAAGAAACAGAAAATCATTTAAAGGGATGCACCAAGCACCTATACAAATTAAGATTGCCCCATTTGCTTGTATACTTCAGGAATGAACTTGCAAACCCTGGTGGTGAGGGAAAGCTTTAAGGACTTCCTTAGGAAAAGAGCTGAGCCTGGACTGAGAAATGAGTGGGCTGACATCTGTTCCTGCCCTGGATCCCATGACACTGAAGAGGCATTATGAGCATCCTGATGCAGTTCCCTGGCCTAAGGTAATCTCTTTATTCCATATTGAAGATAAAGCTTATTTTCATTTTAGTCACAGATTTTTTCAACTTAGGGACTTCATGTGGATAGCACCTTACTGGAATAACTGATAGCAGCCATTATGTGATAGATAATGGCTCAGTAATAATTTTTAATGTGGGCAAAAAGGCTATATTACAATAAACAGAAAATATGTTTATCCTATTACTGCTAATGCTAGGGATAAAATCCTCTGTGACTCCTCTGCACGCACACAAACCAGATGCTGACAGGCCCTGCTGCAGGCCCCATTTTACCCGTTTATCTGATTCGTCCTCAGTGAGTAATTGCATCTTGTCTTGTTTCTAATCTAATTCCATCCATTATCCAAGATGGATAATTTCCAGGGATACAGTACAGGGCTAGGAATGTCTGAAAATAATAAATACTGTGCAAATCTGCTTTCTCATATATGCATATTCTCATATATGACTCTTCTGCCTACACTTCTTCCAACTGAGTAGGTCAGCATGTGCAGAGAAGAGGAAAATGAGAGGCACAAGCCACCATCTGAATGTCCGGTGTTTATGCATCCCATGTGGCAAAATTGAGTGTATAGCCTGCTGTTGGTGATGGCACGCTAAGGCCACTGCCTATAGCATGACCCAATATATTTACCTGCATCTGCCTGTCCATACCTCTGTTTCTTGCCTTGTGTTAGATGGGAAGCTTATTCAGGCCGCTGTCACCTTCTTGTTGTGTGCCTGTATGGCAGTCAAAACAGGGGAGTTGTGGTTTAAAAAGGGTGCCCTGTGCCAAAAGGTAGCACAAATTAAAATGCCTCTGTGTAAAAAGGACATGTATTAGATCATGGTCTACATGAGATAAAGCAGCCTAGCAGGATCAAACTGCCCACTTCTGGAGGACCAGAGGTCTCTTCAGCACTCTTCTTTCTCCATTTTTATCCCTACAAAGCCATCTGGGGACAGAAGGATGTCTTAGCAGTTTCTCATAAATGCCTTCCATCATAACGTCTTAAAATTCAACCCAATGTTTTAACTGGGTAGTGACTTCATCTGGAAGTGAACCTGAAGGAGCAAAAGGTAGGATAACTCCTTTTCTTCAAGAAAAGACGAGCAAAATGAAAAAGCAAGAAGTCATCTTTTCCAAAGGTGGAAATCAGCCTTTTAGACTCACAGCCCCAAGGGAACATGCTGTCCATAACATCAGATTGTTTATGAAATTGGATGTGTGTTTAATTAATCTGTGTTGATGTGCCTGGCTCATCATAAATCTTAGTATGCAAATCACTCAAGTACACAGATTTCAGCACTTCCAGAGTTCACACTGATTTCCACGCAGAAGACGTTAGAGAATTCCCGGTTTGGTCATTAGCACAGTCAAAACGGTGTCTCCCACTCCCAGTCCTCCACCAGCATCCTCAACCCCTGCAAGCTGAAGGTGGGTGTAGGACCCTGGGCTGCACTCCAGGAGCAAGCCTTATGGCCACTATGGACCCTGCTGCCCTCTCACCAGATGAGCTCTAAACCATGCCCATGTAGTGCTTGTGCCTTAAGTCCACGTGAGGGTTTGGGTCCCTCAGGAGACTCATTTGGGCATTTGGGGCCTTCTGTGCCAATTTCTGAAGCACAGAGGGGCTCCAGTGGCCAGTGGCACCAAGGGCATTGAGCAGATGCACACCTCCCTGCTGCAAGGAAGATCGCACAGACATGGGAAAATTAAAGATATCACTGCCTCAGCTAATAGATGGTGTGAACTGATGTCTATAAGCTTGCAGCTCAAGTCCAACCCCTGAGCCCATGTCAGGTACCAAAGCAAGACAGCAGGGCACATTTTTGACACAGAGTTTATCATGCCAGTTTATGTGTTTTAAGGCTGTCAAAGCCAGGATGCTGCTGAGCTCATTCATCTCACAGAAGGCAGCAGCATGATGGAGCATAAAAACATAGCACTGACACAAAAGCAGACTGAAGTTAATTTAAAAACAAAGCTAAACATCTGCTCCAAGAACCATCTCTCTAATGCATAGATGGGAGCATTAAAGTTTGAGACATTACAGAGTGTTTAACCAGTACTACACCAGCTGTTAGACATTTTTGGCAATGGTGCAGATACTATCTGGCAAGTTCTCGTGAGCAGCTGACAAGAACTAAGAGTGACAGATATAAGAAACAAAAAATGCCAACCATATGGCATGAATATTATGCTAATGTTTCAGGTGTCAAGCCATAGTCACTTGTGTTTAATTTGAGTGCACAAAATTTATTTGGATTTTAATGATTACACAATGTTGTACACAATTACATTTACATCTCCATATTGCCACAACTGTAATTTTGCCATTCAACAGTAACAGACACTGCACTAAATTTGTCCACTTAGAGCAATGTTGTTATCTTTATGGCTTTAATAACACATTTCCCCCTCACAGGTGTAATATTTATTCCTGCAAACAGTGCCTCTTCAGTCAATGAATACGCTTGTGACCCAGTCTGCAAGATGCCGCTGGCGTTAGCTTGTTTGGTAAATGCTAGAATAGCCCATGAGAAGTGCGGTGGCCAAGCTGTTCATGGGTATGTCTCCACAAAAATCAGTGATGCTGATTTGATCCCCAAACCTCTTCTGTTGCTGGTGTTGCTTTTGAAGAAGGGGCCAGCACCTGCCCTGACCAGGAGGGAGGCCTCATGGCAGATGGAGTGTCTAAGTTTCAGGCACTGAAGGGGAGCTTCCCAGGCAGCTCAGCTCTGCTGGGTTTCCTGAAGGGACTTAGAATCATAGAATGTTCTAGGCTTGAAGGGACCTCTAGAGGTCATCTGGTCCAACCTCCCTACTTGACTTGCTGCTAAGCTGTTTTACAGCAGATCATGTGCCACATCAGAACTGGATTTTCTCCCTGAGAAGTGGAAGTAGCAAAGCCTGGTGCCATAAAATTCTGTGCCCTACTTGCTCTGCATCTTACACTTGAAGAAGCTTAGATCACCCTTGTAACTCTGATGACAAAGGGAAAAGAAAACCAGCGTGAAGTGCTGGGATAGCCCATAGCTAGCTCTCATAGACAAGGCATATAAATGTATGTTTGGTGAGAGCAGGCTTGTCTGATTGTTCATTTTGAGCTGAGGCTGCATCCCCATGAGTGCATACAGCAACATGTAATGTGTGTGACATCTGTGCTGAGGCATGGGGTGGTGGCTGGACTGACAATGAGGAAGACCAGCACCACCCCTTGTGTCCATTTTACAGAAGAAATAAAAAAAATAAGGATGGGGATGAATCAAACAGCAGAAAAGGTCCTACTAGGGATGAGAAACCAGGCATTGTGGACTCCTTTGTGAGGAGAATGGGCTTTATGCAGAGATTGCTTACTGTGACATTATTTACATCTATGTAAAATAATTAAGTGCTAAAAAAATTATTCTTAAACACATTTGTGGAGAAAGCCTCTACTCCGTGTGGCATTATATGGTGACAGTATCAGGCAGATATAATTAGCATAGGCCGAACTGTGTTGCGAAGAGAGAAGGTTCAGACACATAGCAACTGTGGAGCATGCATGGGAAAGATGCAGGTGGGGCTGGGAAGACTGGACACTTCCTAGCTCTGAGATAAAAAAATGAATTCCTACATTTTGCAAACACTCCTGGATGTATTTGTGATTCAGCTTTTTGTTGTGCTTTTGAACTACACTGAAGACTGAGTAGATAGGAAATGTTTGACTAGCCCCACCTGCCACAGTTGCAGTGTTAATAGTAAGCTGCTGGAGGATGTATTTCCTTTACCTGGAGTAAGCACTTTCTGTGATAAAAGCACAAAAAGATAGCTTAGATGTTGCAAGACAGGCTGAATATCTGCCTGGAGATAAAAGTTGTGCCATTCTCTGGTGAGCTCCTCATTACAGAAGCTCGCTAAAAGTCAGGTTGCCCCCCTGTGTGGCTCTGACTGTGGCCTTGCCAGGGTGATAACATTTCCATTGCCCTTAGATGCAACTCACACTTTTCCAGGTTCTTTGGGAGCAGCATCTTCTGCTTCTAGCAGGCCTTGGAGTCTAGCCAGCTTTGGAGAGTGTCCTGTAAGCCCTCATAGCGCAAGAGGGCCCCTCAGTTTACTACCTGCCTGTCACCCTAATATCATCTCAGGGTGTCTGCCTACTCTTGACTGCTGTTCTGGTACTCTTATCAGCAGTGCAAGGCAGAGCAGTTCCCAGTACTTTTATTTCCCTGTTTTTCTAAATGGCATAACCAAGTTTTTCATAAGTGCAGTCTGGCTTTTTCATCTTTGAAAATCTTCAGGCCAAGTCTGCATCTCATTTTTCTTTCTTATATAGAGTTTGGCATTTCGGAAGAGTTAGCTCACAATGTTTGAAAAAGCACTATTCAATATATAATTCATCTTAACACAGAACTGATGCTGGTTCACACAACCAGCTTTCAGGTTAAGCTCTGGAAACTGCATTTTTATATTTAGAGAACATAATGCCAGGCTCAATAACAATTAGAAAAGGAGGAAAAATATTGCCCTCTAGTTATCCCCTAAGTGTTGTAAAGGCAAAGCAAGGATAGTGTTTAGGCATAGCCAGAAGTGAGATCTAAGCCCCTGAAGTGGATGTGGGATGCAGCTGTCCCATAGTGTCCCATAGCACATATGTCTCTGTGCTTTCAGTTTACTACATTGTCAGTCTCGCTGTTACATCAAAGGTAGCTTAGATCCATATAAAAGATAGCAATCATTTTAATTTACCTGTTTTATTTTGCTCTGAAAAGCAATGAAGCCACATGGTTTCAGTTTGGAGGTGATAACCAACAACTCTGCTGGTATCAATGACTGTCGGCTCAGTGGTGAAAGAACAATGGAAAAAAAAGTAATTTTGGAGGCACAGCAGAAGCAGTGATCTGTATGGGCACCAATGCACCTGCAGCACCCACACAGAGGAAGCAGAGATGTGCCTCCTGGCACGCTGTATCTGATTTCAGGCCACGAGCAGAGGCATGGTAAAGCAGGAACATGCCATTCCTTGCACAGACCCTGGTGAGGTGGACAAAGAGAAGCAGCAGATGATGGAGCCTGGTGCAGACGTGGGCAGGCTGCTCCCTGCCCTGGTACTTATCCTTGAGTTGCCTTGGGGAATGCATTTCATATCTCTGGGTTTCTGTTCCTCATCCCACCTTTTGTTTGTGATCTTTTCAGAGCAGGACTGTCTCCTAATACATGTTTATACAGTGACTAGCACGATGAGGCCCTGATGTTACTTGAGGCCTCTAGGCATGGCTGTAATACAAATGATAAATCATCATCATAAAACAGGACTGCACAGATCTATACCTTCTGTTATAACTCACGGCTAAAGTGTCAGCAGCTCACAGACAAATGGCAAGGTCAGGGAGACCATGAAGGACCAGAAGAAATGAATCCACACAGAAGAGAGGAGATGCTGAATGGCTTTGAAATATTTTTAATATCTGCTAGTGTTATACTCATGTCAGTTCACAGCTGATTTCCTTTATTGATGTCACCTCCTGACAGCAGCAATGTGGCCAGGTAAAGGATTGAGCCACATATCACAGCAGAAGATGATGGCAGTCACCAGGGTGCAGCCTGAAAGAAAACGTGCAGGCATGGTTGGCAGGTGCTTCCCATCCATGGCTTTTGTGCTGCAGTCCCTCAAGCTGCACTGAGTGCACCAACCAGGCAACCATGCTTCAGCAAAAGGATTTCTTTATCCTTTTATGGAGGTCTACAGGCCCTTATTTGTATCTCTTCTCTTTTTCTCCTCTGTCCCATGGAAGAAAGCTGTGTGTGTATCTCACGCAGGGGATTTCAGCAGTTCTGAAGACTCTCTCTCCTGCTTGTGAGTCAGCTGAGATGTACACAAGGCATCGCTGGCCAGGGAACCGCTTCCCTAGCAGACATTGCCAGGCAGCCTCTGGGCACACGGCTGAATTCCCTGATGGACCCATCATTGCTCACATCAGTATCAGTCAACAACATGCTTTGCAAAAGCTGTCATCACACTCTAGGGTTACACATTTTTGCAGTGTCCCCTAACCTGCAGAGGCAAGGAGTTTAGGGGACCTGGAGCATAACGGGAAAGAGTTCACTACAGGAATGTAAGGAGCCAATGGTACAAAACCCAGCAGTTACGTCCATTCAAAGCAAGTCAAGTAAGCATATGAATATCTTGAAATCATTATATCTGGCAAGAAGCCACACTGTGTTTACAGCCAAAGTGTGATGCTTTGAGAAAATGTAGCTTCAGTGAACTGAATATCAGATGAAAAAGAAGCTCTAGGGAAGGTTCAACCTGTAGTTAGTGGAAAAATATTTTGTTCTTAGGAGAACTGAAGGATTTACACTATTCCCTCCTGTAGCTTTACATCTTCCAGGTAACAATGACCAGTCTCCTCCTTATTTCTGAGATTAGAAGTTTCAAACTGTTTTTAAAATATTTTTTTTTAAATTTAGTCTTTAAAATCTTCCCTGCTGTAGGCTGCTGAAGGCTAGCCTGTCATGTTTTTTGATGGCTTACACAAGAGGGAATACTGTCTTATTCCCAGCTATGGCTGTATTGTTAGGAGATTCTTTAGTGACTCCTGTTTGCTAGATGACACCTTTTGCTAGACGACACCTTTTGCTAGACAATTACAATAAGAAGGATAATTTTCAGAATTCATCTCATGAAAGCTTTAAATTTGGTATTTAATACTTAAATAAAAGCAGGTTATTATTCAATGGTATGGCTAAAATAATGAATGCTATTGGAAGAAAGAAATCAGCCCCATATTCAGATACTGGTGTATCAGCAACACTGGAATAAATCCTCTTACTCCATCCTTGTGGAGTACATCTCCATAATTAGGATTAGAATTGGGCCAAATAGCTTTGGCAAAGCTGACAGCATAAACCAGATGAACACAGAGAATTAAAACAATGGAGCAGGAAGGAGAAAAGTGGGAAGGGCTGAGAAGTGACATCAAATAAAGGAGATATGAAACAAATGTGCTCAAGCCTGGGTGAGGATGTGCTTTGGGATAAATGAAGCAGACAACAGCATGAGGCAGTTTTCCCTGGAGAGCTACCCAGCAGCAAAGTGCTTTAAAGAAGAATTTGAATTTAGAGAACATGCCATAGTCAGTATGATAATGCCTGCATTAGGCACTGGGAAAGGCGAGCACAGAAAAAGATCTGGAGGACGAAAAGGAGAAAAAATGTTCAATCAGCTGGAAGGCTGGAAAGAAAGTAAAAGTTTTGAGAATGTACAGGAACCAGACTTGGGAAGGCTGGACACCACCTGAAGGCAAAAGATGTATCAGTCTTCCTAAAGAAAGTAAAATAATCTGATCTGCTCTTCAGTATGACGTAAGTGGGCTGCTAACATGCTTAGTGTTGGATGCAATGCCATTAAAATGTTCTTTGGATGTTCTTGTTCTTCGTTTTACTGCTGCTGTGACAATGCAACAGCCCACAAAGCACCACCAAAAGGGTCCTTTTTCCACAAGGCATGACCAAAAGGGTCCTCTCTCTAGGCTGACTATGCTTGCATCTTGCTCTACGAAGGCCAGATCCTGGTAATGTTAGGCCAACATCGCATCCTCATTGCACTATTCAGATACTCTCTGAACCACCTCAATTAAATCCATACAAAACAAAGCTCTCTGAGTCCTGGTTTTAGAAGATCAACTTGTCATCCCCTCTCATCCTCCCCACAGACAGACTTGTGGTCCTCCCTGTAAGGTCCTCCCCATTGAGCTCACCTTTTCTGTAAAATCTAACAGTTTTTGAGAGTAGCTGTCACTTTGCCTAGACAACAGCAGTAGATTCAAATTCCGGTCTATCTTCTGCCTCTTTGCTTTCCTTCCCCTCATATTTAAAGTTAATCTAGTAAACTTTAAACATGGCTTTTTATATAGTTAAAAACCTTAAATACAGTTAACTTTTAATTTTTAACATAGCTAACATAGTTAATAATCTTCACAATCTCCCCTTGAAACCTACTTCTGTTGTGGTGCCCTGCAGCTCATGTTTATCTGACCGTGGTTAGGTGAATGCAGACTTTTATTTCTACTTCCTTCTACTACTTCTACTTCCTCCTGTTGTTTTTTTTTGTTGCCAACTCATCTCCCTAACCCTCAGCTCAGGTAAGTTTTGAAGAAAGTTGGGCTGTGAAGCTGTCTGACTGTCAGTGCAGCCACTGTACCATGAAGAAAAGTCCTCCTGCCATAGAAGGTTTTCACTATGGGCAGGGCTAAGGACTATTTGCTCTCATTACCATCATCTCCAGGAAGGCTAGGAGACATCTGTTGAATTTGTGTAATAGCCCTGACTTCTATTTGCCCTTTGTCTTTCCAGCTGTAGAGACCCACCCTGATCTCTCATTACAACGTAAAAATAAAAACATCATTTTGTTTTCCCACCTCCAGGCAGCTGCAGAACCTTCCCTGACCAGCTGTAAGCCAAATCTCTTGTCTCTGGAGTCCTAACTATTGGGAAACCCACTAAACTGTCTTGGTTTGTAATTTGTGAAAAGCAGCATTTTCCCTTGTACTCTGTGCCTTTCAGCTAGCTTAATCTGGGATCAGCAACAGGAGGAGATGATATGGGCTGAACTCATGGTGAAGGAATGCCACAGGGAGAATGCCAGTGGTAGAGGAGCAAAATAGATACTAGGTTATTTCATTCGTCAGCTGTATAATTCAATATTTTAAATGAAGACTAGCATTAGTTGCCCTCCCTGTTCTGAATCCCAGTGTTTCTTTACTGTGCTGGTCTACAAGGCTTGGGCTCCTCAGAAGGCCTTTCTTGGCTGTCTCAGCACTACAAGCTGTTGACACTGATTCAGTCCTAGACCTGTTAGCCAAAAAATATAGTTAGCAACAGCTGGCCTCTTTGACTAACTTGGCCAGAGACACGTCGCGTGCAGAAAGAAGAGGTGTGGGATTTATTTATGAGTGCAGCTCTACCAGGAGAATCAGGCACATGGTCTCTTTAACATTTTTTGCATGCCTTCAAAGCCCTGCCAAACTTCTGGAGACTTTCGTGTTGCAGTTCTGTTCCCATAGTGTCTCCGGGAGGAAAGACATGGAGCTGGCCAGATCATGGAGAATAATATTCCCCCTGCTCACAGTCGCATTGCCCAATGCTGCCTCCACCAGGCAACCTCATGGAGAAAGGGGGTGAAGGACTGGGAGTTAATAACCCCCATTTACACCAGAGCTGCATCCCCATTGGCAGGTGTGTTCTTATTTCCATAATTTCCTTGGCAGTTTGGAGGTTCATCATTAGATAGGATTGCTGGCCAGATCCCAGGTGGGTGCCTTGGCTCTGGAGGCACACCACCAGGAATTACCCATCACTGCTCCTGCTGAGGTCAAGCTCAGCAGGAGGTCCCTATCAGCCACCACACATACAAGGGCATGACCTTAAAATCACAACTTTTTAAACATTTTGGGGGAACACAGATAGCTGACACAGACTTTGAGCTAATCTAAATCTTAGTGAGGATGAAAACTCTGTGAAGCTAGCTTCAAAGAAAGATTGAGTTTTACCATATCTTTAATGTGGGGATTGATTAAAAGAGGAAAAGTTTCAGTGACTAATTTCTACAGGGTCTGAAATATAACAAGTTATTAAACACACAACCCAACAGCTGCAGAATCTGACAGAGGCATTGTTCTCCCTGAGCATTTGGTAATAGAGTATTTCAGATGATTAAATAGGTTATAAAGTCAGAGTCTTTGCTAAGTAGATGGATGCCAGCAATACTGCAAAGGTAATTATAGATTTCTATTAAAAAATTCTTGACGCAAAATATTTATTCTCAGACTGAAGCTAATATGCAGGTCTCAGTTAAAGAGAAAATATTTTGCCCACTATTAAAAGGTGTCCAATTTGCTCTACTGTAGTGGCTTTCATTTACAACTAGTTTCAGGGTGTATATTTTAAGATCGAATATTACTTTTTTCAAGGTAAATTCTCCCCAGCTGTCACATGGAACTAGTTCTTCCATTAACCATGATTTTATGCTTTTTTGGCAGCACAGGGATCTGCATCTTTAGGTTGTTTATTTTCTTTGCTCCTTCACAGGCATTAGACATTTGTGACATATGGACGCCTCTAAAGTTGTAGAGTGGTAAGAAAGGGTCAAAGGAACAGAAAACAGTGTTAGGGATCCTTGCAAGGAAAACAGAAGAGTCCTGCCTATACAAAATTTGTTGCTATTTCAGCCTATTATTTTTCCCACTCATCTTTTAGATCCTTTACTCCTTCCCTGTGAGGGCCATTAGAAAAACCAGGGTATTTTTTTACAGCTGTGCTAGGTAATTCACAGACTGCAGCAAAAAAGTTCTTTACATCAATAAATTATCACATTACCGCAGAGGAGTATGCATCAGAGCTTGTATTTACACTGAAGCTAGTTTATCGCTACCTATGATTATTTTTGCCTGCTTTATAAAAATGTAATAGATGCTCATTTCCATTTAGTTGAGCCAATGCACATCACACAGAAATGTCCATGTCTGCTTTGCCTTGCATTTCTTGATGTCGTTTCCTGTCTGCTTTACCCACTCCATCTCCTGCCTCAACACACTTTTTCCTTCCTGAAACCCTCTCTTGAGGACTCATTCCTATTGTAAAAATAGTAGGAAATTAGAAGGCAATGGCTCAACTCTAGAACAATAAAAGATATTTTAAATATATACAAAGCAAGCATGCTATTGCATTCCTCTGCTACCATGTGGGTAGTGCTGCATTTCTCAGACAAAGCATTTCCAAGAAGCAGAGAGCTTCTGGGTATGTAATCTATGACATCTATGGTCATCTACCTAGACTTGTGCAAGGCACTTAACACTGTCCCACATGACATCCTTGTCTCTAAGATGGAGAGACATGGACTTGATGGATGGACCACTTGGTGGATAAGGAACTGGCTAGATGGTTGCACTCAAAGAATTGGGATCAATGGCTTGCAGTCCAGGTGGAGACCAGTGACAAGTGGCGTTCCTCAGGGGTTTGTTTTGGGTTGGGTGCTGTTAACATCTTTGTCAGCGACATGGATGGTGGCAAGTTTGCTGATGACACTAAGCTGTGTGATGCAGTGGACTCACTTGAGGGAAGGGAGGCCATCCAGAGGGACCTTGACAGGCTTGAGAAATGGGCCAAAGCAAACTGCATGAGATTAAACACGTCAAAGTGCAGGGTTCTGCATCTGTGTTGGGCCAATCCCATGCATAATTATAAACTGGGTACAGAGTTGGGGGACAGTAGCCCTGAAGAGAAGGACTTGGGTGTGTTGATTGACGAGAAGCTCAAGATGAGCCGGCAGTGTGCTCATGGAGCCCAGAGGGCCAACCATATCTTGGGATGCATCAGGAAAGTGTGGCCAGCAGATCAAGGGAGGTGATTCTCGCTCTTTACTCTGCTATTGTGAGACCCCACCTCAAATACTGCGTCTGGTTCTGGTGTCCCCACCATAAAAGGGACATAGATCTGTTGGAATGCGTCCAGAGGAGGGCCACAAAGATGATCCAGGGGCTGAAGCATCTCTGCTATGAGGATAGGCTGAGGCCACTGGGATTGTTCAGCCTGAAGAAAAGAAGACTCCAGG
Source organism: Coracias cyanogaster (assembly GCA_033124195.1). Classification (NCBI taxonomy): domain Eukaryota; kingdom Metazoa; phylum Chordata; class Aves; order Coraciiformes; family Coraciidae; genus Coracias; species Coracias cyanogaster. The sequence continues at coordinate 66,683 of JAVSBS010009340.1, read as the reverse complement.
GTGACCTTATAACTGCCTTCCAATACCTGAAGAGAACCTACAGGAAGGCTGGAGAGGGACTTTTCACAAGAGTGTCCAGCAACAGAACAAGGGGAAATGGTTTTAAATTGAAGGACAGTAGATTTAGACCAGATCTTAGGAAGAAGTTCTTCAGTACGAGCGTGGCAAGACTCCAGAATACACTGCCTGGAGACACTGTGGCTGCCCCCTCCCTGGATGTGTTCAAGACCAGGCTGGATGAGGCCTTGAGCAACCTAGTCTAGTTGAGAGGCATCCCTGCCCATGGCAGGCAGGTTGGACTAGATGATCTCTAAGGTCCCTTCTAACCTGGGCCATTCTATGATTCTATGTCAGTTTGCCTGTCCAATTGTATTGGGTTATCTAACAAAATAAATTGTCTCTCACAGCAAATAATGCCTCACAGAAAGTATTGTATTAATTTTCTTATAGTGAGTTGCTTGGTGGTTAGATGACAGTAATTCTCAAGAGATGCAGCCCTGGTTGATCATGATCCTCTCTACAGCAGTGAACAAGTGATTGTGAATATTCTAAGAGCAAAAACATTTTCTGTAGAGAGTGATACACACTGCAGGCTATGTGCTCTCCTCTAACAAGGAGCCAGCAGGAAGGAAAATACTACAAATTCTAGACTAAACTGAAGCTTCACAATCTGCTCTAAGGGTTCAGCATAAGATGATAGCCTTTGTACAGGACCAGAGAATGAATAGCTGAATGTCCTCTCTCTCATGTCTAAGGGAATAAGGAATGCCCTGCCATTGCTGTCTCCACCTGTCTGAGCACACCCCCATTTATCCCCTGCAGGAGAGAATGCACCACTCTTGGGTCCACCTGGGCTATGACTTGAACTGCAAGAGGGAGAACATGGACTGAATAGGCCAGTGGGTGAAGTAAAGCCTATGACAATCTAAATTTATGTGTCAACATCTGCAAGGCATGCCAATATTAATATGCTAGGTAGGTCATCCCTGCATAGGGAAGAATATCACAGAATCACATAACGGTGGGAGTTGGAAGGGACCTCTGGAGATCATCCAGTTCAAGCCCCTCCTTGCCAAAACTGGTTCACCTAGAGCAGGTTGCACAGGCAACTCATGTCCAGGCAGGTTTTGAAAGTCTCCAGAGAAAGAGACTCCACAACCTCTCCGGGCAGCCTGTTCCAGTGCTCTGTCACCCTCACAGTAAAGAAGTTTATCCTTATGTTTAGGTGGACCTTCCTGTGTTCCAGTTTGTGTCTGTTGCCCCTTGTCCTATCACTGGGCACCACTGAAAAGAGACTGGCCCCATCCTCTTGACTCATGCCCTTTAGATATTTATAAATATTGAAAAGATCCCCTCTCAGTCTTCTCTTCAGACTAAACAGCCTCAGATCTCCTTGTAAGGGAGATGCTCTAGTCCCCTCATCATCTTTGTAGCCTTCCACTGGACTCTATCCAGTAATTTCCTGTCTCTCTTGAACTGGGGAGCCCAGAACTGGACTCAACATTCCAGATGTGGCCTCACTAGTGCTGAGTACAAAGGAAGAAAAATGTGCCTTGACCTGTTGCTCACATATGAACCTGTGAAAAGAGAACAGAAGAGCTGCAGAGAGAGCTGCCCTCACTAGGAAATCTGGGCATACTTTCAGTAGAAAGATTTCCTTTCCTCCAGCCTCAAAGCAGACAGTTCCTCACAGACAACTTCAGTGCAAGTTGAATTTCAGTGCAAGGGTCTGTGAGTACTTGTAAGTCTGACGTCTAAAGGCAGAACTGAACTTAGGGTCTCTTTTTCCTTTTCAGTGTTCCTGGAAAGACACAACTGCTTCAACTTCCATCGCAAAACTGCTCTTCTGCACAGCACGGCAGAATCAGTGTAGTAAAAGCAAGTTAGATTTACCTGTTTCTCAGTCTGTAAAATAACGTATATGCAACCTGGAAGAACTATTGCTTAGGGCAGTTAGGCATACTCGTGATTTCCACCAGTTGCCATGGCTTATCAGATACAGAGGGTGAACATGGCATTCTGATAAGTCTTTGAACTACATGCTGTAGCTTATCAAACTTCAGTGACATGGAGCCCATTTCTGTGTTGTTACTTACTAATGCTGGGCTTGGCAGGCACTGCAGATTATTTTGCTAAAGTATGACAGAACTGTAGTCTGTAAAGTAAACAAGGATGTAATGCCTGTGACTCATGAGTACTTTTGCTAGAAAAAAGCTGCTTTATATCCAACATAATATTTATAAAACAATACCTGAAATTTACTGGAATGAAGCTTGCCCGTCCCTCTCTCCTTGCTTTACTTACAGGAATGAACTGGACACCTTTGAGGGTTTTTTTCCGCCTCTACTCCTCGTAGAAACAGGAGCTGTTCCAGGAACAAGAGAAGATGCTCCAAAAATTAGGGTGAAATGTGATAGCTGAAAAGATTTTATTCTTTAATCAAAATACCAAGACACACCTTCTTTAACTAAAATAGCAATAACCAAAATACCAGGAAAAAGGGATGCTGTGCTAACACGTTAATAGAAGGACTAGACAAGAGGATGGGTATGGGCACAGCCTAGAGAGCTTGCCACAGGTGGGCAAAAGAGCATGAAGACTAGCACAGACTAATTTAATACATTAAAGCACAGACTACAAGTATTGTGGGCAATTTATTCTTTCTTTTCAGAAGTTAAAATTGTCTGAGAGGTAACTGCAAGTGTTGGGGGGTAGGACAATTGTCCAATAATCTGATAACTGATACTTGCTGGCTGTCAGTGGCAGCTGTTTGTTTCAATGACTGACAGTAAAAAGAGGCATGGGTTTGAGTACCACTTAGTATTTTGAAGGAAATTAAACTATATCTAACAATTTTAAATCAGTTTTAAAATTAGATTACAAGTTTGGCTCTTAATAATAACTGCAAACTACATGCAATATCTGCACTGTGTTAAGATAAGAAAATTAATCACATTAAAATGCCAATCATAGAATGAATAAAAGAATCATAGAATGCTTTGGATTGGAAGGGACCTTTAAAGTCCATCTAAAGTTCATCAAACCCCCCTGCAGTAAGCACGGACATCTTTAACTAGACCAAATACTCACTGAAGACCACCAAGAACTCTTTGGAGAGGAGGAGGCTGGTGCCTCGCTCAAGGACTTGCCAGAACCAGGGGCAGGGGCAGAAGCAGAGGCGGCACAGGTATGTGAGGGCCACAAACAGCGTGACAACAAAAGCCTCCCCCCCTCAGAAGGTGGGACAGCTGCTGCACGGACAAGCAAGCTCATCCCCCAGCCTGTAGCTCTGCACAAGTGTAGAGCAAGGCTGATGCAGATTGACCAGTGCCCTTGCTGTGCTGATCCCACCAGAAGGGGCTCAGCTAAGCTGAGCAAACCCATGCAAGGGATCTGCAGGCTAGAAACTGGCCAGGTAGGGCCTTGCCGCCTCTTAACTTCCACATTGCCATTGCAGCTGCTTCTGAGGGCTCCAGAATGTGAGCACGCAAAGGGCTTCTCCCAGGAGATAAGGTAAGTGAGACAGGCTTGATGAAGAGCAAAATTGGGTCCAGTTTCTCATGGCTTTACTAGTCTAACCATACTATTGAATGGAAAGCTTGGCAGAGTCTCCACGTGAAAAGAGAAAGAGAAAATCCAGCTGCGATGAGAGAGGTGACGAGCAACCAGCCAGGAAGAGGGCCAAGGTGGGAGCAGAGCTCTGAGGGCTGGTCACCTGAGGGAATCCAAGCAGGCAAGAAGGAGGAGGGGGAGCGCAGGTGTGTAGCAGACCCTCTGTCCACCTCCCAAAGCTCTGAACCCTGCTCTCAATATCGGCAGTAGCTGCGAGGGGCACTGAGATGGCCCCAGGCAGGACGCATGCACCTGCCCTTGGCAGAACGTGTATGTCAGGAGAAGCAGAGCACACGAACCCTGGCGGTTTTCATTCTCCACTTGATGAAGCTTTTGTTGTGCCAGGCTGAGCAGACACCCCGGCAAGGTCACAAGACTCACCCTTTTGAGCCCTTTGACCTGCTCTAACCACACCATCAAAAAGCAGTGTCTTTTGCCTCCAAAGCTGCGCCTCCAGCAAGGGACAGTGAGGGATGGTGCTGCTGCTTGTGTTTTGGGAAGGACTCCAGCACAGCTCCATCAGGGCTCCTTCCTAAGCCCCACTGCCTGGTCCCAGAGCCCTGCACAGCTCTCTCAACTTGCCATGCTCTGGGGAGATGGCAATGGGTGAGAAGGTGCCAAAGCAACACCCTAGTTCCTGCCAGTCCAGCTTCTCTCTCCTGTGGCAGGAATGCTGCCTTTTTCATTGGACTGCCCAAAGAACAGGGAAGAAAGTCTCACCTCTTTGTGCCCTCATGGCTTCATCAGCACTTTCTGACTCTCTCCTTGCAGGAGCCTGCTTAGTTGTGCTGCTTGGATTCCCTGCACGAGCTCTGATGCCTGCCCTTCCCATCACATCCTGTAGCCCAAACACCACCTTGGCGGAGGCGAGGAGAGAGGCACCGGGCCCTGCTGCTCTGACCAGCAGATTTCAGACTTCAGTTTTGAAGTGTTAGTTATTTTGGTGCACCAATCCTCAAGTTCTCTCATAGTAACTAGGCTTTTAGGACTTTTATTAGCTGTATGAACTTATGGATACTGAAGAGTGTTATCAGTTATTTCATAGCTATTAAGGTTTTAGGAGTTGCCTTAGTCATATTAGCGTACCAATAGTTAAGGTTTCAATAGTCATTCAGTTTTTAAGAGTTATATTGACGTCTTTTATCCGTAATCTAATAGTAATTAGACTTGTAGGAGTTATACTAGCCGTACTGACAGGTAAGATCATTGTTGGACGTATTTAGTTCTCTTTTGCAGGAGAACGGAAGTTTGTGTTCCTGTTAACCTGACCTGTCATTGGAAAGAGCAAGATGGTTTAGTGTTTGGCAGATGGTGCCAAACTAACACAAATAAGGTCAGAAGGCCCTGACATAGGAAATCTAAAGATGTGTTGCTATGGGGAGGAGATTCCTTTTAAGATGTTTATAGTTTGATATTTACCTATTAAGGAGGTAATGTATTGTAACCAATTAGGTATTGTCGTATGTGCGGAATATCTCTAAATGACCCGTCTGTTTAGAGCACGCAGTCAATCCAAGCCTATAAAAAGCAAGGATTGTATACAATAGATTCGGCCATTATACGGGACATTCTCTGCAATATGAATCGCTCTATGCAATAGACCCTGCAATCGAATAAATGAACACTAGCTTGTATCCAGCTTCCTTCCTTCTTTGTCTTTGCGGCAGTTTAGGGCACTTAGCCAAAATGTTCAAGGAGGAACCTGAAGAAGGGAGAAACTTACAGGAAGGTTTTCGGAATGGTTGATTCTTGCCATCATGTCAGCACTTTTGGTTTTTAGCATCTGCAGCAACAACAGCAGCATCAACTACATCTGTTCAGATTGCTCATACAGTAGGACAGGTGCTGACTAACGTCACCTCAGAGTTTCTTCTTAAAGAAAGGGGGAGATATGGGAAACAACAGAATGTACCATTTTACAGAGCCCCTTTGATCGTGTGTGAGTTTGGGTAAAAGCAAAGGAGTTGTGAGAATTTGGGGAGGCACAAGGTAACCATGAAAAGAAAGTGGATTCTTTTCACAGCTGCACGTGGTAAATAACAGGAAAGAAGATTGACCACCTCTTGCAAGGAAGAGAACGATAACATGAGAACTAACTATTTAGAGAGCTGTCTAACCAGGCTAGATCCAAAACAATTGTAGATCCTGAGACCAACAGCTTAGAGGAAAAAAAAAAAAAAAGAAATGTTGGAGATGCCACCTCCTCTTTGAGATTCTTCCTGGGCTTGGCTGACCTTGGACAGAACACAACAAGGAGGAAAAAACCAAAAAAAACCAAACCCAAAAAACCCAACCAACCAACCAAACAACAAAACCCACCGGGTGTCTCGTTTTCATAGTTATTTTTAAGGATTGCCTTGAATTATTTCTTCAACAATAAAAAAGCTGGTTCTGCTTGTAGCAAATTTGGGAGAGGCCGACCTGCGGGTGGACGCACCGCGCAGGGTGCTTCCGAGGCCACCCCCAACTGCTCGCTGCAACCCAGATTTCCCAGCAACGGTGGGACAGAACGAGTAGATTGGACAGGACAAAGATACACTGGTGTTTCCAACCTGGGATAGAGGTTCTGCTTGTGGTTTTGACAGACCCTGAAGCTCAGCAGTTAGTCCCAGGCCAGCATGTGCCACAAATACAAAAAGGGGGAAACTATAGCAGCAAGCCTTTTTGCTCAGGCATTAGCAACATGAAACAAGTTATCATGCTGCCTTGCTAAGCAAACCAATGCTCCTGCGTTCATCTGAAGTGCCTTAGCTGCAGATGTTGATTCTGTTTGACATGCTACACTACCAAACCGAGCAGCTATTGATTTCTTGCTGTTAGCACAAGGCCATGGGTGTGAAGATTTTGAAGGAATGTGTTGTATGAATTGGTCAGATCATTCAGAATCAGTTCATAAAAGCTTGAGACAACTGAAGGAGAACATGAACAAACTTACCCTAAGTCATTCTCCCTTTGCCTCGTGTCTTGAACCATTGGGTATTAAAGGATGGTTGCTTGAGTGGATGAAAATGGGGAACTATTGTATTAATAGTAATCGTTGTGCTTTTGCTTGTAACACCATGTTTGCTAAGAGTTGTGATTAATATGATCAAAAGGGCAGTGAAAGAGGTCTGGATTGCTCAAAGAAAAGAAGGGGGCTTTGTAGAGGAGTTTCTCGTGGAGCATGAGCAATCGAGCCTTTGCAGCTGTGCCTTTGAAGCTGAGCTGTTGCAGATAAGGCCTGAGTTTGAAGGACGTCGCACAAGGCCATAAAAGAGAAAGAAGACTAATCGCAAGCAACTCTCGGACGCTGACTGTTAGCTACAGGGGCTAAGCTATGTTGCAGCTGCAACATAGGTTGCAGCTTGAAGACTATGTGCTTCCAATTAGAAATTGTTGCTAGCATCATGATATGCACAATGTAACCAAGAGCAGAATCGCTTGTACTGCGCGCTATGCCAAAGAGAATAGAAAAGAGCGATGTTTTACTAAATCAACGGCTTTCACTTGATCACATTGCTCATGGGGTGATTGACCCGAGCTCCTGCACAGCAGATTTCATCGAATCAGAGAATTGTCAGGGTTGGAAGGCACTTCAGAGATCATCTAGTTCCAACCCCCCTGCCATGGGCAGGGACACCTCCCACTAGATCAGGTTGCTCAGGGCCCCAGCCAGCCTGGCCTTCAACACTTGCAGGCACGGCACTTCCACCACCTCCCTGGGCAACCTGTTCCAGTGTCTCACCGCCCTCATGGTGAACAACTTCTTCCTAACGTCTAAGTTGAAGATGTTAAACAAGACCGGTCCCACTTGTGATCCTGGAGGCACTCCACTTGTCACTGGCCTCCGCTTGGACAGGGACACATTTCATTTGCGGATGCTGAGCAGAGCGGCTCCGCACCACCCTCCGACCCATCGCACCCCTCGCAGGAGGCCTTGCTGGCTCACTCATCGCATCCGTGAGCAAATGCCCACCGGCACTCTGTTACCAGCCATGGAATAGCATTTCTGCACCCCATGGGGATAGATCATAAAATCGATAGCTGCTTGTGCATCTGTCTCCTGCTGATGGTGCCATTCTTTGTGCTGGGCTGGGTAATGGGCAAAACGCTTGTCCAGGAGTGAGCAGAGCATGGAAATTTACGTGCAAATCTCCTGGCTGGCACCTCAAGTCTTTGAGAGGCAATGCCGTCTCTGCTTCATGGGCAAAGGGTCGCTGGATACCTTCAGCAATGGCTGCCCTGAGTAGCTACACTCTGAACTGCGAGGAGCTCTGCACCATGGCCAAAACCAAGGGGTTGTAGGGAAAAAATCCCTCAATCCTTTTGGAAAAAAATGATTCAAAACCCCTATGCACTCCAAAGAGAGAAACTGCAGAAGTTGAGAGCTTAGTGTGGTCTTTCTGGCTAATTTCCTGCTGCTGATTTCCCTGCCTTCTTGTCTTCTTGACCCTTCCTTTCAGCCTTCTCAGTTCTCCTGCAGCTCAGGGCTGCGGAGAGAGATGGAGGCCGTCAGGTTGGGGCTGGGGAAGGAGAGGGCAGCTTCAAGGTTAGCTGGAGGGTTTTGAGCTTTAGGGCAGGGGCTTGTCTTTTGGTGGACAGCGCAGCTGAGGTACCTGGCCTTTCTTGGCTAAGCAAGCTTCACTTGCTATCCCTAGGAGAAGGGAAGTTGCTTTCTTAGGAAGCTGCTTGTCATCCACCGCTTGCACTGTGTGGCCCTGCTTGAGCAGGGAGTTTGGACCAGATGATCTCCAGAGGTCTGTTCCAACCCTAACAACTCTGTGATTCTGTGATAAATTACCTTTATGTCAGTGTAAGGAAGGCCTGAGAATCACTATTAGAACTACAATGTTCAAAGACAGAAACAAGCTTTTGGATATTTTCAAGGAATTGCTCAACAGAACACCTTGGGAGGGAGTCCTCAAGGATGAAGGGGCAGAGCAGAACTGACAGATCTTTAAGGAGGCTTTCCTTAGAGCTAGAGAGGTCTCAATACCCATGTGCAGGAAATCAGGCAAGAAAGGAAAGAGACCATCATGGCTGAGTCAAGACTTGCTTGTTGAACTAACAAGATGAAACTGCGCAAACGGTTAAAACTAGGACAGGTAACCTGGGAGGAATATAGGGACGCTGCCTGGTTATGTAGGGACAAAGTCAGGAAGGCCAGGGCACAGCTAGAGCTGAACCTGGTGAGGGATACAAAGGAAAACAAGAAGGGATTCTATAAGTATCTAAATCAAAAAAGGAAGGT
>JAVSBS010009340.1:42628-57741 GCA_033124195.1 Coracias cyanogaster | reverse complement strand
GTGTTCAAGGCCAGGTTGGATGAGGCTTTGAGCAACCTAGTCTAGTTGAGAGGTGTCCCTGCCCATGGCAGGGAGGTGAATTAGATGATCTCTAGGCTCCCTTCCAACTTAAGCCACTCTATGATTCTATGTGCATATGGAACCTGGGCTGGGGGAAGAGCATGGAGGACCAGCATGGTCCAGCTGAAGATGTGGCTGCCTCTACCACTTGTGGCTCTAGCATCACTGTCCATGGAGTAAAGGACATCCCATGTTCACCCCAGCTACAAAGCACATCTTGGAAATGGCTATGACTACAGCTGTGTGGGCAGTTTGACCTGCTCTGATGTTTTAAGAAATGCCCTCACAGATTTCATGTCTGCACATAGTAAAACACATGTAAAAAACAGGTGCCAGACCCTGAGCTCCAACCCTCCAGGAAGATCTGCCAAAGTCAAGAGATTTCTGGTGCACTCTATCATGCTGATGAGTTGTAAAAATAGCCATATGAAAACCATGAGCAGGACGTTCCCTTAGTTATCCCTTATTCACAGGAAGATCAGTCTTGCAAGCTAACTGTAAGTAAAGGATTTCAGCAGCATGCACGTGGGATGGCTGCACAGTCAGAGGGGGTTGTTGCACCACAGATGCAAGCATGGAGTGCCTTATGAATGACTGAAGTCTGTAGAGCTCCCAGCACCCCAGTGCAACTACTTGGGTGTGCAGGATCCAGCAGGTTTTGGAGGCTACTACAATACATGTTACACCATATATTTTTCTGCATCTAAATACGGTTGCCAGGTAAGCTGAGAGTTAGGTCCAAGAAAGAAATTTGTATCAAAATCTCAAATCTCAATTTATATGACAAAGGTCAAAGTGCATTGTACCCATTTTTAAATTATTATTTTTTTTAAAATTACCAGCCATTGAAAGAGATCCTAATGCTAAATGTTTGTTTAGATATTCAAGGCATTTACACTTACTTAGGTTTTCAAGGCACTTACACTTCATGCTGTGGTTGGATCTGTGATTCTGGTTTGTTCCCCTTTCTAGTGATTTTTGAGTGTAATAAAGAGCATTTTAACCTCTATTTACTGCACTGACCATCAGCTAGCTAGATCTCTTATTTCTAACTGTCAGTGACAATAAGACATTGGTGACAAAAATGACTATTGTGGTTGTAACAGCAGTGTTATTTATAAACAGCGCGATGCAGAAAAAATGCAATTTAAATTTCATTGTGAGCAATATACAGCCATAGAGCTCCCTAATGCACAATTCATAGCCAGTTAAATTGTAGTTATTACTCTCATACTACAATACCGTTTGTCATGATAAAGGGAAATTACTTTTCTGTCAATTACTCCTGCAAGATTAGTTAATTTACATTTGCGAATGGTATGGAGCGGCATCTCAATTTCATGGAGATGTTTCTCAGAAGCATTTGGCAATTTAAGTTTTTAGGGAAAAAGTAAATGGAAGTCAACTTCAAAATGTAAAAAAAGGACAGTGCATATATTCCAAGGTCTTCGTACCCTCATGAAGAGCATCGATGAAGAGTGCCAACTTCAATGTTGCAGAAAATTGGATTGAGGACCTTGAAGAGGCATGCTCCTCTCTGCTTCAGTACTGGACTGCCAAGCTGGTAGCATTTGAAATCACTGCTCCTGATTACACGTGAGCTGTGCATGTAAATAATCTCTATAAAACATCCTACCCTTTGGCATCCCCTTCTGCTAACATCTGTATGTTTGTTTAATGCATGTTGTGATGGAGACAGCAAGAGATGAAAACATCAGGAGGAATGTTATTTTTACTTACTTGCTTGGAAATTCTGGGTGAGTTTTAGCATGCCTGACTTGGATACCCACCTGAGGCATCAGAGCTCCTGGTCCTAGCAGCATCATTTAAGGTGTTGAAGTTTAGTGCCTGACTTCCTTGGAGGGGCAATGGTGTAATTGAGTTCAGTGGTGCTCAAGGGACAACACAGTGCTCTTCCACCACACCTGAGAAGCTGCTTCAGGAAGGAGTGCCAGAGCATCCCCTGGGATCCCTATCACTAAACTCAGGGGTGGCATGGGAGAGAGAAGCAGCCGTCCATGCCTCCTGCAGCCTGTGCAATGTTCTCAGGGCTGAGGGCCCTTGCTGCAGATGTGGCAGGACATGGTGCTGTTGCTCCCCAGCCTGCAGGGATTCACACCTACATATTCCCAACAGAAAAAGTAAAATTTTCTCTTTCCTTCCGGGAAATAGTGCAAAGGCCTTTGGAAAACACAGTGTTCAGGTGAGGCCTCAGATTTAGCACCAAGACTGGGCAGGGGCATAACTTACCTCTGCCCAGCAGCCAGGCAGGGTTGCTTAAATGACCTCGAAGCTGAAGTCACGGGTATTTTTTTTGAGTAGAGCAGAACTTGTGGAGTGCAGACAGACAATGTAGGTGTACTGCCACGGAGTACGTACAGCTGGCACAGCCGAGCTTAACCTCTAGGTATTATTGCAATTAAAATGATGAAATATCCACAGCAGAGCCATCCTCAACACTGATGCTTGTGTTCAGGCATGTCAGACTATGCTGATACCGATATCCCGATTCTATATTGGCATCACAGCTCTCATGGCATTTTGCAATGTTTAAAATTTTAACCCCCACCACCAACTTCCAGCAAATATAGTCGCAGTCCTCCTTCCTAACACTGCTCTTTTGATACGACAAGGGGCAGAGTGTTCTTAACTGTCCTTCTCAGCCTGAGCTGTGGGCGGTTGCTGTTCCTGTGTTTCAGTGCAGAATGTTTCAAAGGCAGAAGTACATGGGAGGGAGTTCTCTGAAGATTTTATAAAGTGTTTGAGGGCATGTTAATTATATGTTATTTCTGTGCCCATTAGGTTTAGGGGATTTGCAACACTGATCAACCCAAAACTGGATGCTGCTCCAGCCACCCATTAGAAACTTCACAAACTGCTTAAAAATCATGAATGTTTATGTTGCTTTTAATTGTTTTCCATTTCAGTTGCTTGGATTTTCTTTTGAGATGCACTTTCTTGTTTAACTACAAGGCTAGAATCTTTGCACCTTTGCACAAAAGGTAAATGCACGTTTGTTTCCAAGAGTTAGAATTGGTGCTGGTTAACCAGCATTAAATATTAAAATTAACCAAAATAAAATATTAAATAATTATTAAAATTCACTAACCAGCATTAAGTGCTCTGACATATGAATACACTTTTTTTCTGAGAACCTACAACCAGTAATGTAATTAAGGTAATTTCATTTGTCTTCAAAATAACTTTTGAAAAAGGTAGGTTTTCTTGTGATGTAGAGATATAAAGGTGTAAAGGTATATATCAAGGTATAAAGATATGGACTGGATATATTTTAAAGTTTCAGCTTGATATGATGCCAGACAAGATCCAAAATTTTTTTCAGACTTCTTTTTTCTTTGACTAAACTCCAAAATACTAGAGTCGGTCTTGCTAGTTTGTTCAACTTAGGTTTTAAATGTCCCCTGTTTAAAAATATATTTAAATCCTTCATTTGTGTCACCGCAATAATATGCCAGGGAAAGGACTCATAGGCCTTTATTTATAGAGGGACAGACTTAACTTAAACCAAACCAGTTCCTGGTTCTGCATGATACATAAAATTTTGAAAAAGGTAGGTTTTCCTGTGATAATCAGATATGCCATTCACACTGCTGTAATTTCAGGAGTTAATGTGGTGGTGTAAATGTTAAAAAATCCAGCTGGGGTTGTAAAGATTTTGGGACAAACCGCATTTGGGATCCCTCTAATTTTTCTGGACAGAGCCGGAGAGCTTGTGGTCTTGGTTGCTCAGCAGTGTACTTTCCTCCTGCCCTGCACATCCCCCTTCCAAGTGTGTGAACCCAAATGATGCACCTACCTTTGACACATGAATACACCTTTTTTCTGAGAACCTACAACCAGTAATGTAATTAAGGTAATTTAATTTGTCTTCAAAACAATGTATTATGCATTAATTAAGGTAACTTAATTTGTCTTCAAAACAGAGTATTATTCATTCACCCTAAGGCTTCTTGCCTACACATAGCACAAAGGGTAAAAAACAACATCAGAGGTACATGACTCTTACTCATACCTTCATCTTTCCCCTTGCCAGCTTTTGTACTTTCTCATTTTCAGCTTCAAGAAGCATTTGTGCAGTATTAGCATGAGCCTGTTTTTTCAGTGCTTTCCTTTGTCCTGGAACTCCCTTCCTTTCACAAACTGCTTCTGGACAGCTTCTCTCAGGTGACCCAAAGGCCCCAATTTCACAAAGATTTTATGAGATTATAGTGTGATACTTCTCAGGACTGAAAAAACAGCGATATTGGCAGTGTTGCAGCCAAGGTGTTATCTCTTAGCTTTGCAAACCTCCTTGAACTGGCAGACTCTTTTTTATGTGATAAGCCACTGCTTCTCTTCTGTTTCATCCCTTTCATAACCCTTATTGACTAACTCCATGACAAGTAGCCCCATCTCACAAGTGCATATGTGGAAGTACAATATTCATTTGAAAAATAAAAAACATCAGGCACATTTTTCTAGTTTCCTAGTGGAACTACTTATTCCAAAATAACAGCCTGTGATGCATTCTTGTCACCAGCATCAGATGAACCAGAATGCTAGATACTTATAAAAGGTAAGATTTTATAAAACTTTTAAGTTTTTGTAGAATATTATAAATCTTTATAAAAGTTTTGTAATTAGGCTGTGTACATTATGTGAATATTTTTTTTTGTTACAGGTAAACATTGTGCCTGTACAGGCAGAATTTAGTAAGTTATTTTGGACTAATAGAATGCTGTTGTTGAGAACATGTCCACATAGCAGAAAAATATCTAAGTAATGATAAAAAGTACTTCAAAAGAAACTATTTTAGCTACAGTTCAGCTGAGCCTTAGCTTCATCTAATCCCCACTTCAGTGGTAGATATGAGCACACTTCATTCTAGGAACTTGTGAAACACCAACAAAGAACAGGCACCCCCCTGTCTGTTGGCTTCATTGGTGGTTTTTTCTTAGTAATGCTGAACATTTAGAGACTTGAGTGTCCTTGGAATACCCAGCAGGTAGCACTTGTAATGAACTTCTTAAAATCTGAACATACCATGTTTTTGTTTCCCATTCAGAGTAACCAGGAAACCAGCCTCACCCCAGACCCTCCACAGAGTCCTCCCCTTCAGATCCTTTTGTAGCTTTGGCATTTCTAACTAGCAGAGATGAATTGCTATTGGTAAAAACATCACAGAACTCAGTTCTTTAGCTGTGACAAGAGAGGTATAAACCAGCCATTTCTGACCAGCAATAGCAATAGCAGTATGAGCTGTCTGTCCCATCTGAAACATGGCCAACTTAGGCCTTTGGGATGAATTTCAGGAGACAGGACAGATTCTGCAGATAGTCACACAAAACCTTTCTTCTCTTTAGGGCAGCAGTTCTGGACCATTCTACCATGCAGAACAGGGAAATTAAAGCAGTCATAAGGAAGCTCCACCTATGGTACAAAATAATCCCATTAGTCTCTCCATGTCAAAGACCTGGGAGCTATTTTGCTGGGTAGGTGGCCATGGGAACAGTGTGGTTATCACCACAAAACAGAGGTGGAAACAAAACTTTCTCTAGGAATCGGGAAGCAGCTTCCAGGAGGTCCCAGAGTATCACAGAGAGTAGCACTTTCACAGCAAGAAGCCATGCTTCCTAAATCAACATCACCAATAAAGAACAACATAAACCTAAAATTTATCAACAATACCCTAAAATCGTTCTGAGCAGGAGGAAACAAAATAGAGTCACACATGCATTTTATTGCAGGAGGAATGTGTCAAAGGGTTAGACAAGGTATGATAGAAAGTATTTGGATTTAGCACCTTTCTATATGCATAGTTTGAAGAGACACAACTAAAGTTGGTGGAATAGAAGTGAGATTGTGCTGTCTCATCTTTTCTTTTGGAAGAAGCTTCTGGTGGAAGCTTCTGTGGAAGCTGGCAGGACCACAGCCATCCTTCTGCTAGCAACATGCACAACTGCAGTAGCTCTTTGTTTACCTCCTTGCCCAGTCTGGCGGGGATGCCAGATGCATGTATGGAGCCACATTCCAGCTCCAGTCACACTAGAATGAATCCAGGGTCATGTTATTGACTTCAATTAAGTTATTCTTTCTTCACGCTTGCCTGGCTGAGAACCTGGCTCTTTCTATTCAAGGTAGCAATATCTAATAGAGAAAAGACCGCCAAATTAAGGGAACAAGAAGAACCAGACTATGTCACATGAAGAGGAAATATTTTACATTACAAGGATTATAGAGGCCCTTTAGTTTAAGGACTTTGTCAGCATTTAAAGGACAGGCCACTGAAAAGCATTTCTGTATGTACATAGATTTCTTCTTAACCCTCATTTGCTACTTCAGAAAATGGAAAGAAAATTGATTGATTTTAACATTATTTAAATAAAAAAATACTGCAATTGGTTCAGGACACTAATTCATTATATATTTATTAACAGTTTGGGTTAAGATGTCTTCCATTTAGGATTTCCTCCACATCAATTAAGAAGGCCTCTCTGCCTAAAATAGGTTGAGTTTCATGGTTTTGTCTGTGGGAGCATTCTTCTGTCAGTGCCAAATTCAGCTTTGGGAAAAACACTGTTTTGCTCTGCTGGACAAATCTGGTGTGTCCCTGCTGTAGTGGCCAACAAAAGAGAAGAGGAAAGGAATGAAGGTAAGAGAATTTTATCATCACTGTATTATTTCCAGTAAGTTCAGATTCACTCAGGCCATGGCTTGATGATACTGTAAATCTGATGTTAGAGATCCCAGTGCTGTAACAAAGCCTCTGCAACCAATGGTGTAAGAGTAGCAAAATTATACAGACTTACTCTAGCACTTCATTTGTTAAAGAAATACTGACATTTACTTTGCAGCAGGCAATGGATTGAATTGCCTCATCAGCAGTTGTACGAAGTTGGTCTATCCCATAGTATGCACTCTGACTAATTCAACAGAAATGCACTTGTATGCCCACACCTCATCTGTATGCTGTTTGTGTGATCTGGAGGTGCCCAAAGGGAGAATGAGTGATGGTGGATCCAGTGGGTACGGGATTTCTGCCATACCTGGTTAGCAATAACATGCTACTGATTTTTTCTTTTCATATCACTTTTAGATTTCACCTGGGTCCACCAGAATATAAAAGTGTAAACTGATGCAATACACTTGCCAAGGCACAGAAACATGAAGTTGCTTGCTTTCTAAGGAAAACATATGTTAAATTGGGAATTGTTAAACTGGGATTGTTTTGGGTAGCTAGAGAGAGCTGTGGAACAATCCAGACAGGAGTTTTGTTTTTTTTTTTTAAGCATGTATCTCAGCTTTTAGTAACATCTAAGTGAATCAGTAAAAGTTCCAACATACAGCCCTTTTCACTCAAGACTGTATCTAAAATAACACCTTAGGATGACAAGTGTCATCTTAGACCATTCTGGGCAGTTCCCATAGGAAAGTGAAAATATTCATATACATGCAAGAAAGAGCAGGTTATTAATATTTCAGCTACAAGAATGATCCTTCTGTGCACTAGTAAGTGCTATGTATCTGTCCAAATGATTTCTTTATAAAAATCTGCATCATTGTGGACAATATTATCTTAAACTAATTTCCCACAATCATCATTAATTGGCCAGCTTGCTAACACCTGGTACCAACAGATTTTTCATCTAGTGAGCACAGTGCCACATAATGGTAACAGCAGGTTTTAACCTAATCCCTCTCCATACACAAGCAAACATCAAATGACGCCCATGACAAAGACACACAGACCAGCCTGACATTTGCTGATAACTCCAAGGAGATTCTCCCTCAGCACTAGTCCTGCTCAAACACATTTTCCAGTGGAAAAGATAATTTGAAACCATTTTCAGTTAGACTAATTGCATTCACTGAGAAGAGCATCCTCCTAAGTACACATTTATTAGTCCAGCCACAAATGCAGCTAACACTCGGTGAAGTTTTCCAAAGCAGTAATTATTTCATCTTACAAGAATTCACAACAGCTTGCTTGATAATGAAGTTATTAGGCAGATATATATACTTCATGCAAAGTTGTATACACATACACATACACACACACAAAATAAAAGTAAAAAAAAAAAGTAAGTGTTTAAAACTGATGTTTAAATTCCACTCACAGTTTTGAAGTCTAAGCATAAAACTTCGTACTTTGCAGCTGTAACTCCAGGCTGTCTGGAAAGATAATGTAGTCCATCAGATATCCTGGTTTTGTTTTCTTGCATAAAAACTATCATCTGTCACAGGCACAGGAGCTGACTTCAAGGACCAGCCCCTTCTGCGGAGCACACCAATCGGGACACCCCGGGAGCACATGTGGAAAGCCGCTTGCTGCACGGGTCACATTCACGGCAGCATATGCTCCGTGGAAGCTGGTGCCAGACAAACATGGGTGTCAGCAGAACAGGGCACTGGGGGTGTCCCAGCTGGGGGTGCCCAGCCCCAAGCCCAGCCATGGGAGGTGAAACAGGGAAGGTCGGTGGGCGATGTCGACCTTGGCTGTGGGAGTAAGGACACAGCCTTTTGCAGACTGCCCCAGTGATGCTGGTCCTGCAAAACCAGCCATAAGGACACCAGAGCCTCAGGCCGAGAACTGTGCCTTGCTCTTTTTGCCCTTATTCTTCATTGTTTTAATAAAAATAATCTCATTTACCATTGTATTAAATGCTTCTTTGCTTTTTCTCCTACTTGCTATTTTAGCCCCATTTATGGCTTTTTATTCCAAACATCATCCCTTTAAAACCATGCCCGCAGAAACGTTGTGGGCTCTGCTAGCCTCCTGTAACAGGAGTCAGCCTTGCCTGGGCTTTTCTTGTTTTCCCCAAAAGCTCGCACTCTCCCCTCACAGGCTCCCTGCTCCTCCTCTGCCTCCATGACAGCTGCCTGGCTCTGCCATGCAAGCTCCCTGTGCGCAGCTTTGCTCCGTGCCTGTCAGGCACAGGGGTCATTTTCTTCCTGCATCTGTTTAACCTGATATTTAAATTCAAACTGCTGTATTGAGAGACATACACCCACAGCTTTCCGGCTTGCTGCGTGCGCAGCCCTCACACGGAATCAGGGGTGATAAAAATGTGTGTGCATTGAGGTGGGTTGTAAGTACAGCAGTAACACAGTGCACGAAGTCAAAAATCAGACTATACATAGGTGAGCATGATGAACTAACGTCTGTACATGTGTTGTGACTCCTGGAAGCATACTCACAAGTTACAGCGTGCTGGGAAGGGAAAGCAGTAAACACACGAGTGCAAAAGCCGTACCTTTCCCAGCTGAAGTACGAGACCTAAAGGTCTCTCCACCTCACACCTCCCATAATATCAGCGCTGGTTTTATTAATTCAGAGTAGTAGCTTTATTTGATCAAATAGCCTTACTTTCACAGAGAGGGTGCAGGTTAGCGTGGAGTGGCTGTAGTAAAAACTGCTAGCTCTAGTCTGTGAATAACTTGGTTGTTTAATTCAATTAACTTTGCTTCTAAATTCTAGTTTAGTAGATTAGTAGTTCACTGAAGGCTCATTTTACAATGCATTTCCTATGGGGATATAATCAGGTTAAAAACTTTCAAAAAGCTACTTTTTCCACCCCCAGAACGCACCAGTTTCTCAGAGGAAAATTTCCCACAGAAAGACACTGAGACGGGACGGACTTCAGTCAGTGAAATAAGTTCCCGCCGGATTCAGGGTGGAATTTCCCATTACCTGAGGCTGAGGCCAGCATGCCCTGAGCAGGAAATAACTCTCCGTTAGCAAAAGCCAAGAGCTGTAGTGGAAGTAATTTCTTTCATTGGCCAATGGCAGGGTGGGGAGGAGCAAGTGGGACTGTCTTTGGGGTGTGTAAAGTCTTTTTCAGACCTGCAACAAGAAGAAATTTGTTTCTAGTTCCCAGCTGGGAACATTTTGTTCAGAGGTTTCCGAGCTGGGAGTGGCCAGGGCAAGGCTGGATGGAGGTCTTCCTGCCTGATCCTGAGCCTGCACCCAGGGCCAGGCAGGGGTTGGAGCTGGGTCAGCCTGACTGGCTCAGCAGGACAAACCTTCACCATCTTCTGCTGCTGAACAAGGTGCACTATCCAGCAGCACTTTGGAGGGAGGGGCAGAGGAAAAAATACTGAACCTTGTAAAATGGGTATTTCTACTGAGTCTGAGACCTTGCTGGGGTGATGCAGAGGAACTCAAGCAGAAATCTTCTCTGCACAGCCAGGCCAGAGACCTATTCACAAGCTGCCAGCTCTGTTACCCCAACATCCTCACTGGCTTTCCACAAGCTTTAAAAGAGTCAAACAACTTTTTCCTTTTTTTGATCCTACACAAGGTGAAACCTCCAAAAGAGATAGTTTTGCCCCATCCAGCCCCCTACCCACCCTCCCACAAGCAGTGTTGCGAACCTGCACTGGCACACCTATGACCTGCCTCAGCCTTCCACATGTCGGTACCGGCTGCAGCTGCAGAGCAGGTGGTGGAGCTGGCCAACATTTGCATTGGGCCTGGAAAACTCAGCCTGCCAGCCTTTGTTAAACACGCAGCCAAGCCAGCTCTTGAAAGCTAAGCATATATGCATTAATGGCTGAGATTTAACAAGTCACATTACCACAGCAGTTCAAGATGAACAGTCCTGTCACCTCTCTCAGCCTATTTACTTACCAACCTGGTGCAGCTCCCTGCAGGACGCGTGTGCCATCTATTAATTCCAAAGTCTATTGCATCTCACTGGCAAGTCTTTTTCCTCAAATCCCAGCATATATTTTCTTCCCTCTCCTTTTAGTCCTGATTATGCCCGACTGTGTCATACTAAATTTCTGTTCTCGGTATTTACAGCCTGCAAATATTTGTAGACCTATCACATCGCCTGTGAGCCACCACTTCACCAAGCTCTATGTCTTTTTTTCCTCATTAATCAGTTCCTCCAACCTCTCTATTTTTGTTGCTTTTTCCTGTAGAGTTTGCAGATTTTGTTTGTTTTTAAAAGACAGTAGAGGGAAGTTTAATTCTCTTTTCTTTAAAGAAAGAGATGGATGAAAATTAAGGCATATTAAGGAGAGTTTAAGAAAAATTTGTATTTGAGCTGGCCAGCTTTAAACTTCATAGTTATTTCCTTTTATTTATCACATTAGTTTGGATGACTAGAGTTTCACTGAAACCCTGATGCTGCAGACTTTTGCATCTCCTTCTATCAAGCACACTAATATATAATTTACTGTCCTGGGTAAATTCATTGACCTGCATGAAGCCACCGGGACTTGCAGGTAAATGTGTGTGCAAAGAGATGTACAGTTGCATTCTCAGGACAAGACCTTCAGCCGTACCTCGAAATCTAATCTGCACCATTGCCAGATAGGTGAAGTCTCTGCAGCCTAAACACAGAGCCCAGAAAGAGCTTCAGCCCTGCCTGAAATACCATTCAGAGGCAGTGATTTAGGAGCAGGCTTATGGGTCAATGGTCACCTGAGAAGGTCGGTACCTGCAGCAGCCTCTCTATCTCTATATCTCCACTGTGTTACTCCACAGCCAAAGTGCAAATAGGCATCTGAGTAAAGAGAACCGCATTGCAACATCCTGTGAATACTACACGCATCTCTAACCTTTGCCACTAGATGCTGTGGGGTTGCCTATGGCACAAGCAGTACTTTACTAAAGATCCCACCAGAATCTCACTATACTTACTAAGGCTTAGTGGGAACTGAGGGAGAAAAAAAATAATCCTCAGAGAGTTTAAATAAGGTTTGATTATTCACAAGAGCAGCAGGGGAATGTTAACATTCTCCTGGGTTTTTTGGGAGCCTCTGGCATTGCCCCACACTGCTGTTTTCCAACCGCCCCCTTTGCTTGGATGCCTCTAAGTCCAGACTGCAATTTTAGATAAGGGAAATTCCTGCATGGATGATGAAAAATCAGAGGACAATTCAGGGCTGCCCTCTGTCTGGTGTATTTTGGGTACTTTGTGGAGTTTGGCTCCTTCTAGATCCTGGGAAAAAGGTTAAACTCTGCACCTTCTGTACAACTCTCTCCATCAGGGGCTATTCCCTTTGGGCCTCAGTCTGTCTATGCAATGCAGGGGCCAGAGAGAAAGAAGGCTGTAATTTTATTCTGGTTATATTAGGATTTATTTTTATTCACATGAACTATAGCGAGCTGTGGTGGTGCTGCTGATGTCACTTCAGCTGCAGTGTTTCCATCAAGGCTCTTTTACCATTCAAAGGCAAACTAAAGCAATCTAAACAAACATAAGATAAAGGCAGCAAAATAAGTGCTTTAACAAGGGTATCTATTTGTCTTTGCAATAATTTTCATGGTCTTGTGGTTTACACCTGTTTTATAGTCCTTTTAATTTCATGAAATGTATGGCATGTTTCAGTGGTTTTTTCAGCTCTTGAAATAGCTGATAGACAGTGTTCCATTGAAAAACCTGATAGCAAGGATTTTTAAATAATACTTGAATTGAATTCAATCCAATCATATTGCTCTAGAATGATTTCTTTCAGAGAGTGAAAATGGGCAAAATAAATTTCTGTTTAGAATCTTCATAACTCATACCAGGATGGCTGGTCTGATTAACAACTAATATATCATATAACAATATCAGCATCATAAATACATTTTATTTTACTCTAGATAATTTCAGTTAGTAACTAGAAGTATCACCCAGCTCAGAAATTAATTCTAAAAAATAAACATAATTAACTGCTGAACTCCATTGTTTCCCCAGAGACGAAGGTGTAAGTTCTGGTTTAAAAGATTTTCAATTTTTTCAGCAAAGTTAGCAGGTTTCAGCCCCACAAAAACAGTACTTTGAGAAATAATTCAAATATCGTAGACTAAAATTCCGAGGGCAACTGTTTATACAAATAGGCTCAACCAGCTCTCCTCAACAATACAGCACTTGTAAATGTGATAGTACTGTCCACTTTCCATTAATATGCAGCTATCAGTTGGTGAGTCACACGATAAAGCATTTAACAACTGTTCTCATAAATACCATACACCATCTGTTAACTGAATCAAAAGGCTATGTGCCAATTTTACTTTTGGATAGAAAGGTCTGGTTTAAAATTACTCCAGCACTCTCACAGCATACAGAATTATAAAAAAAGTGAGTACAGAAACATGTCATTCCACCCAATTCCCAAAAAGCACAGCTGAGAAAGAAAACATTTTTATCCAGTGGGATACTTTGACATTTCACCATTTGTTCTCATTGTAAGTTGGAACTACAGGACTTGAAATTTTCATTATTCATGGCAGGAAATACCAACCCGATTTTTAAAATATTCTTAGGGAAGACGTCTACACTAGTTTTCTTACTAATTTATATTGAAATGAAGTGTTTTGACATGACCAAAAAATGACAAAAGTTTTCATCTGAGTTTGCTGGAGTGACCCAAAGTAATTTGCCTCATAACAGTTCAGTTTAAGATTCCACTTAGTGACAACAGCACGTCAACTCACAGGAATGCTAGCTCATGCCATCGTCTCATCCCTCAGGCTGGACACTGATTAGGTCACACCTTCTCTAACACAAGGAGGCACAGAAGTTCCCTGATGCAGCTCGCTCAAGGTTAAACTATGGGAGAGACTTAATGAGAGGAAGCTGTACGCATTGTCACTGCATTGGCAACCACTGCACACTTGGAATTTAATTTCTGTAAAACTCACATAACTCAAACTACTATGAGGTATATTGTACAGGAGGTAAGGACCTTTTAGTAGGAAAAGGTTTAAATGCTTAAAAGATCTGTTAATTAGTCTAATGAAATATACTTGTCATAACACACTTTTTCTCTGCTACCTATATATTTTTCATTTTTCAGATATAAACCAATTATTATCTATCCCCTTTCACTGAAGCTGCGTCCAGTCACTTATAGAGTCTGAAGTTAAACTGACTACCTCCAGAGGTCATAGTGGGAGGAAAGGAATAGTGGAAGTGACAAAGGGACTGAAAGAGACTGAGTTATCACACGGGTAGCTGGAGGTGAAGATGCATTGTAGTGTATGGGCTCAAGGGAGTGGACCTACAAGAGGTAAGCAGGAATAAAGCAACGTTTAGATTGTAAAGATGAAATCCTACCAAATTATGTACATCTCTTTTTCTCAAGCAGATGCTAGGAAAACCATTCAGAGAGTCTTCCCTGAGTATAGTTTTAGAAAAAGGGCTACAAATTCCAAAGAGAAGAGAACATAAGTCTGTCCTGCTCAGAGGTAACTGTGACCTTCAAAGAAAAAATATTGTCTCTGAGAGCAAGCTGAAAACTACCTCCACAACGTCCCTGTTTCTCCACTGTCCCCCTGTCAGCTGTCTATAGCACCATTCCATTTCATGGAATGACAGAATCACAGAATGGTAGGGGTTGGAAGGGACCTCTGAAGATCATCTAGTCCAACCCCCTGCCAAAGCAGGTTCACCTAGGGCGGGTCACACAGGAACGTGTCCAGGCAGGTTTCTCTTCTCCAGAGAAGACTCCACAACCTCTCTGGGCAGCCTGTTCCAGCGCTCTGTTACTCTCACGCTAAATAATTTTTTCCTGATGTTGAGGTGGAACTTCCTGTGTTCCAGTTTGTGCCTGTTGCCCCTCATCTTATCACCGGGCACCACTGAAAAGAGACTGGTCCCATCCTCTTGACACTCACCCTTTAGATATTTATAAGCATTGATAAGATCCCCTCTCAGCCTTCTCTTCTCCAGGCTAAATTGACCTTTCCTTGTAAGAGAGATGTTCCAGCCCCTTACCATCCTTGTAACTCTCTGCTGGTCTCTCTCTAGTAGTTCCCTGTCTCTCTTGAACTGGGGATCCCAGAACCGGACACAGTACTCCAAATGTGGCCTCACCAGGGGAGAGTAGAGGGTGAGAAGAACCTCCCTCAATCTGTTGGTCACATGCTTTAATGGACCCCAGAACACCATTGGCCTTCTTGGCCACAAGGGCACATTGCTGTCTCATGGTTAACTTACTGTCCACCAGCACTCCAAGGTCCTTTTCTATGGAGCTGCTTTCCAGTAGGTCAACCCCTAACCTGTTCATGAGGTTATTTCTCCCTGAAGATCAGATTGAAGTTTCTGAAGATCAGA
>JAVSBS010009340.1:24441-42528 GCA_033124195.1 Coracias cyanogaster | reverse complement strand
GGGTTCCAGTTTATATCCATTGCCCCAGGTCTCTCAGCATGTCCTTATCAGAGAGATGTTCCAGTAGCCTCATCACCTTTGTAGCCCTCTGTTGGACTCTCCCCCATAGTTTCTTGTCTCTCTTGAACTGGGGAGCCCGGAATTGGACACAGTACTCCAGATGTGGCCTCACTGGGGCAGAGTAAAGAGGGAAGAGAACATTCCTTGACCTGCTGGCCATACTTTTCTTAATGCACCCCGGGATACCATTGGCCTTCTTGGCCACGGAAGCACACTGTTGCCTCATGGTTAACTTCTTGTTTACCAGGCCTCCTAGGTCCTTCTCCACAAAGCTGCTTTCCAGTAGGTCAACCCCTAGCCTTTACTGGTGCATGGGGTTATTCCTCCTGAGGTGCAGGACCCTACAATTGCCCTTGTTGAACTTCATGAGGTTCCTTTCCACCCAACTCTCCAGCCTGTCCAGGTCTTGCTGAATGGCAGCACAGCCTTCTAGTGTATCAGCCACCCCTCCCAGTTTTGTATCATCAGCAGTCTGGCTGAGCGTGCAATCTTCATCCAGGCCATTGATGAGTATGTTGAAAAAGGCTGGACCCAGAACTGACCCCAGGATTGCCAGAAGTTGAAATTGTAACTCCTTTGATGATTATCAGAAAAAACCAAACCAAAACAAAAAAACCCAAACAGAAGTCTCTAACTGGTGAAATAAAACTTTCCAAAAAGTTCACGAGATACTTAATCTGTTCACTCTCTCACCCTGAAAACCTCAAAAGGCATCTGGTCTTCTCTCAAGGACTTCAATTTACTGCCCGCTGTACAGAAGAATCCAAAGCATTGTAGTTTTGTGACAGCATGCTCCAGAGCTGTCTTTTGGGGCACAATAATTTCGCTGTGGTTTTCAAAGCTATTCTATTTCACACATTTCAAAGAGCAAAAGCATCTTTTGCTATTATTCTAAGGAAAAGGATTTGCCGTTCCCCCAGGGTCTGTAACTGAGATTTACCCTCTTAACTTGGTTTACACATTTGTAACAATTCCTTTCCTTTTTCTTCTTGAAGTGCCTATTAGATTTTTCAGTGCCTGAAGATAACTTGTTAATTACTTTTCCATATATTCCAGGCAAAATATAAACTAAATCAGAACATTATATAAAGGTCATATTGAACCCTATTCTCATGGAAATGAGGCTTATGCAGTAAAAATAGCTCTAGATACCAGGTAGTACTGAAGGCTATTACAGTAGACTGTCACATTTAAAAGCTGGAAATCTTGCTTAGGTCAGTAATGTAAATTAATTAGTATTTTCAGCCTATCCTTTAGTGAGTTTTTGTCCATATATCATAAGAAATAAGTCCAGCAAAATTGCTTCACTTCTTTTCAGGATTAGACAAAAAGGGTGCTAGGAGGTTGAGATTAGCCTGCAGTGCTTGTACCTGTCTGAAAAACTGATATATGGGTATTTTCCATAATCTGCATGATTTTAGAGAGTGATATTTGTGGTGAGGATGCAAAATTCATCCCTTGTGTACAAATGCAAGTGGAATTGTCCCCTAAATTAGCTATTGCTTTATGTCACGAACATTTTCTTTTGGTTACTTGTCACTTTCTGACCTGAACATCGAGAATGATGTCTTCTATGCCAGACATCTCCCTCAGGCTGAACTCAAGTTCTTTCACTATTTCTCATAATGAAGTTAAGGAAAAGAGGTGTTCTGCTGTCCATTTTGTTCCTCAGAGCTGTTCTACTGAGAAACTTTTCTGCTCTGATAGTTTGGTGCTAGGACATGCAATTTTGCAGTGCAGTGTCAGAGGTTGTATTATTTCTACCCTGAAGAACTCTACAGAGTCAGACAATGTGGTAGGCTTAGTTCACGCTCAATTAACAGAGACAGCTCCTAACCTGACAGAGCTGAGAAGTCTGTTCCAGGGAAAGTGGCAATGCATACTACTGTCTAAAGGTGGGTGAAATCAAACCTGCTATACCAACTACCAATGCACCTTTGTAGCAGGGAGAGCAGGGGGCAGAACAGGTGGACATGTCACCCTGGGAAGGAAGCACAATACCTTTGTCTCAGGCTCCAGCAATGTCAGCACTGTCTGTTGGAGGTCTATATCAATGGGGTCACTTTTCTATCTATATTCCCCACAAGAGGTTTTGCAGGTGTCTAGACCTTGCTTGAAAAAAGAGCAGAACTAGCAGTTAAGACAGGGTCATGTGAATAAAATAGTCAAAGATTATTATTTGATATTGATTGCTCCATCCTGTGAATATAGAGCAAGTACAAACAGGGTGAAGAAGAAACTACTATTCTTGTTGCTCCAGGAATCTTAAGTGTACTCTGTTGCTCCTTGAGTTCTCTGTACTTCCAATAAATAGAGCTGAAGCACAGAAGAAAATACGGCAAAAGGCTAATCATGGCACTGAACAGACAACAAAATCCTCTCCTGTTAGAACAGACAGATTTTCCTCTTAGAAGTGATAGAAACTGAGATGAGAAATTACTGAGGGAGAAGGGCCTTGACAGGCAAAGAGCTTAGTGAGTTGTGCACGAGCACAGAGTGAATGGGTCTGGATATGTGGCATACAAAGGGAAAGGCTGTGGTGGGATGATCTATGTTGCGTTGGTTGCTCTTGGAAGAGTTATTTCCTTCACACAGGCCATTTATTTCTGTTTCCTTCTTCCCACCTATTCATGCTTTCTTGCTCTCTCCTTTATGCTTGTGCTAGCAATTGTACGGCTACATGTTTAGCTGCCTCAGGTGGCTGAAAGTAGCCTCTTCCCTAATGCAATTTCCCAGATAGAGTTAATGTTCATTTGGTTCAGCTCTTTGATCTGACTCGCCCTGTAGTGGCCTGTGTGCCCTGAAAGGGAAGAGGAATTTACTGGAAACATGTAGCGAGAGCTAGAGTGAAAAAACCAAACTAACCATCATCTGCGGTGAGATACTGTAATCAAATTGGATTAAAGCAGTCAAAAATTCCCATCTAGGCGTTAGATGCCTGGAAACGGCAAAAAAACCGCAAATACTTGTGAAAGCAAAATAAACAGGAGAAGTGGTTGGCTGAGGATTTGGAAGCAACTTAACAAGCCTGATGAAAAGGAGTCTGTTCAAAAACAGTGTCCCAAAGACACTTATTTTCATTTTAAACTTGCAGCAGTCTTTGAAGTATTGATTGACTGTGAAAACATAAAGAGTACTAAGGACAAAATTTTACTCAGTGTTCAATGCAAATGTAAGTGGTTTTTAGTTGCTAAGGCTTAGTTTTACAAATTCATTCAGGAGGATGAAGAAGTATTGAATAAGGATCCATCTGCAGGATGACTGGCCCTGTAGAAAGATAATAGCAAAGTTAAGGACAATGTGCTACTAAAATTGCTAAGTCTATTTTGCATGGACAAGAAACCAGACCACAACAGACATTGTAGCCCAAATAATATTCTTTAGTGTAAGATTTTAGTGGTGTCATATATATGAGTGCCAGTTTTTGTATACATATGAATTTGAAATCATCACTGTTGGCTGTTGTGCATTTGACACTAAATTGTGCCAAGACTATTTGGGCAGTATGGGTAGATCTCATCTCATTCTGATTTCCTTTTCAAGAGTGAAGAGTCCAATCTAGGTGAGTCCTTGCTGTCAAAGAAAATAATCACAAACCTGTAGAGGAGAGTCATACCAGTAAGTTAGACATTTAAAACTATGAGAGGGGTTATTCCTGAATTTTCTCTACTTACTACAGGAAAGTACATGGTTAACGTCAGTTAGGAAGAAATTCTGAATGTAAGTAAATCCCTTTTTCTGGTTTCAACAGGAAGGATCCACAAGTGGATTATGAATTTGTGTAGCCCGGTCTCATGGTGTGCATGCACATAAGAGTATGCACACATTTATGATTTTTCTTCTCAGGTTTTTAGGACTGTTTTTTTTTCTAAATCTGTTGATTCCTTATGTCTGTCTTTTGGTTTTCTTTATCTATGGGATCTGCTTCCAGGATATACATTTAACACATTGAATGTTCTGTACTTCAAAGATTTTAAGCTGACAAAAATCTCTACCTGTGTATAACTGCACTGATGCAAGTTTCTGAAGATCAGACTGACATGGGACAAATCATTTCACAGACTTATATCTAAAAGCCTTCTACATCCCCAACACAAATGTCGGCCTTGAGATGTTGACCCTATCAGGTTTGAACAGTTTTGCAAGGCAGTGGCTCTGTTTTCCAAAACCAGATATTTTAAAAAGGAATACTGTAGCATTGAAAACTCGCAATGAACCCTGCAAAGAAATACAAAATTGAAGCAACTTCCCTCCATAGTGACAGACGCTCTGTTGCTTGTGATTTAATTATAAAACTCCAGGCAGCAACATTCTCAGATGTTTCTTTTCCGCACTGCTCTGGATGGTTGTGTTTTTCTGATGCACCAAAGCATTAATATACATTCAGGCTTATTTGAGATCGGTGGTTATAGCAGTAAGGATGAATATAAGGTCTAAGAGATTATCCTCTACAACTATGAACAAAAACGACAACTGTTTTGTTCTCAGACAATTTTTACACAAGGTAAAGCTCTTAGAAATGAAAGTGGGGGAGGATACAGAAGAGAAAGATACTCCATTTCTTTCCTGTCTAATCACAATAGCGAGAGATGAGACAAAGGGACTGCATGGGATCTACCAAAACAGGGCCCCAACATTTGTGAGATCCATACTGTAGCAGTTCTCCATCACCTATGGAGGGCTCATATTATTATTCTTTATATTCTATGATCTACCAGTATTCATTATCCCATTTTATGTAGTGTTCCTGCCTCTTACAGCAGCAGCTTCTGTATCTAGCAGAAATAATCTGGAAAGTAATTGTATTTTTAAAAAAAAACCACTTGAACCAATTAGATTTAAGAAGTTCTGTTTCCATTCATCTCCTCCTTTATCTTCTCTGAGAGCAAAGGAGTCACTGTTCCCTGTCATGTATCCTCATACGAGTTTCCACACAATAGAACAAGCTCTGACCCTTCAAACTCCCTGCCAACCTAGGCCTTCCTGGGGATAGGCTTTTAGCTTGGTGCTCAGTTTCCTTCAAACTCCACTCACAGTGCAAGAAGCAAGTTGCAGTCTGGAGTTTAATTACTGAGCCCCAGGTTGCTGCTTGTGTGGTCTCTGAAGAGCAAGGACCTCAGCCACATACCTTTGTTTGTAGAGCTGTCTTCCAATCCTACCACAGAATCAAATAAAATCAGAAATTCTGAAATCTGGCTGTAAAATTAAAATCTCCGTGTTCTATGAGCACTCAAAAAACACTGAATGTGGCAGATCAGTCTCAGTCTCATCACCAGTGTGCATACTGTGAGCAACATGTGTCCTCACCATGCTCTGGTCAGAGAAGAACCACCTCTGCCTTTGATCCAAGCAAAAGAAGGGAAAGTGGATGCCTTAGGAGGTTCGTGTACTATGCTTGCCAAGATCATATGGCTTTCTGGTTTTGGCACAAGAGTGTGGCATGCTCTTCTCTTTTTGACAAGTGGACCCATCTTGGCAATGGCACATTTTAGGCTTGTGTGTATTTGCAATATACAGGGAAAATCTACTGCCCCAACATCCTTCATGACTACTGGAGGAATAATAATCTTCATTTTCTTGCCAGAGGAGCATTCTTACGGAGATATCACAGGCTCACAGAAATGTTGGTTTGAAGGGACCTCTGGAAGTTCAACTTGCAGCTCAAAGCAGAATTATTGTCAGCACTTGGGCAGGTCAGTCATGCTTTTTCTAGTTGAGTTTTCAGTGCTCATTCCAAGGTTGGGGTTTCCACCACTGCTCTCATTAGTCTCTCATACCACTTCCCAAACTCTAGTCTGAATCTCTCAAGACATAATCTGTGGCCACTGTCTTTTCTGCAACTGGGCATCTTCCACTGCCAATAATTATTTGACTCTGTAGTCTTTGAACTTTGAACCTGGCATAGCTGTAGGCTGCTATTTGATCACCTCCTGGCCTCTTCTTCATCCCAGACACCTCAGCATCTCCTTCAGGTAATGTGCTTCAGGCCCCAACCTGGACACTATTCCAGATGGGTTGGTGCCAAGCAGAGAGGATAGTAACACCTCTTGCTATGCTGGCTGTGGTCATTGCAATGAAGCTGAGGAAGCAGTCTACCTCAACTGCTATGAAAGCACACTGTTTGCTCATATTCGACCTGGCACCCAGATCCTTTGGTTCTTTTCACTCTGGCCAGCTTGCTACTCAGCCAGTAGTTTCCAGCCCACTACTCAGCCAGTTGTTTCCAGCCCACACTGGTGCAGGGTTTATTCTTCTACACATGCAGGGCTTTGCCTCTGTCCTTGCTGAAGGAGAAATGGAGTTCATAGCATTTCTGTTGGCCCTGTCCTCAAGTTTCTGAAGGTCATGCTGAACTGAAGCACACCAGTAAATATCAGCCATTCCCCCTGGTTTGCAGACTTGCTAAGGGTGCACTCGGGTGTCATTACTGAGGTAGTTATGAACATGTTGAGCCCCTAATGTACTCTGTATGTTACCAGACTGCAGCTGAGCATCATGCCACCACTGATCACTCCTGATGAGCCCAGTGGTGCAGCCCCGTCTGCTCTTCCAGCTCGTATGTATGTCCTCACCTTCTGAGTGAGAACATCACTGGTGTCAAAAGCCTCACTGAAGTCAAGCTATAGCAAATCCACCACATTCTTCTTGTCCAAAAAGAGAGATTCTAACTGGACACAATGATAGAGACTTAAGAATGGGGACTCTACCATAGTGCCCTGCATATTTTTTCAGAACAAGGCAGTTCAGGCACTAGAGGCAATATAACTGCATTAACATCATGTCCCCCAAAAGCAAAATGGTTCTCCTTAGAAGAAAATTATGCTAGTCCTAGGGACTGTGGAGAAGGGAGGGGCACTAATATGACTATTTTGCTGATGATGCCTTTGTTAGCTTAACTCTCCTCTGGCTCTAGCACTGTGTTGCATAAACATACACAAAGAGTTGAGTATTAGCTTTTCAATTCACCTCCAGTTTGCATATTGTGAAGTTTTGTGTTCGTCATTTCGGAGCCAATTTTCAATATTGAATTTGTAGTGCTAATCCCAGACTTTGACTAGAATTATGGAGGCTTAGTATCTCTGTAAAAGCTGCAAAACTGAGCCATTTTATCATAGAATCATAGAATAGTTTTGGATGGAGTAGCCATTTAAAGGTCATTTAGTCCAACCTCCCTGCAGTGATCAAGGACATCTTAACTAGATCAGGTTGCTCAGAGCCCCATCCAACTTGACCTTGAATGTTTACCAGGGATGGGGCTTCTGCCACCTCTCTGGGCAATCTGTTCCAGTATTTCATCATCCTCATTGTAAAAAATTTCTTCCTTATATCTGGTCTAATTCTACCCTCTTTCAGTTTAAAACCATTATGCTTTCTCCTGTCACAACAGATCCTACTAAAAAGTCTGTCCCCATCTTTCTTATAAGTCACCTGTAAGTACTGAAAGGCTGCAACAAGGTGTTGCTGGAGCCTTCTCCAGGCTAAAAAATCCCAACTCAGCATTTCCTCATAGGAGAGGTGTTCCATCCCTCTGATCATGTTTGTGGCCCTCCTCTGGACCCACTCCAACAGGTCCCTGTCTTTCTTGTGCTGAGGACTCCAGAGCTGGACGCAGCACTCCAGGTGGGGTCTCACCAGAGTGGAGTAGAGGGGGAGAATCACCTCCCTGCTGGCCATGCTTCTTTTTAAGCAGCCCATGATATGGCTGGCTTTCTGAGCTACGAGCACACATTGCTGGCTCATGTCCAGCTTTTCATCCACCACCTAGATTTTCATTTTCTATTTTATTATTATGAATGAGCAGAAATTAAAAATTTAAACATATATGGAAGCTGGTTAATAACTTGAACAATTTAAAGTCCTCTGAAATTCAATGCTTATGTCAAACCGCCAACAAAAACAACAAAACTGATATGAAAATTAAAAATATCAAAATTAAACCGGAAGGTATCTGTACCCCAGAAGAGTGAACACTGTGCTTTAGCTTTCAGTCTGCACAGCATTGTAGAAGTGGGACTCTAAAAGCATCTACAGAGACTTGTATACCTTTATAACTGTGCAATGCCATTATCTTCAGTTCACATTCTCAGTGACGCCCATGCACGAATCTGAACATGAATGATGAGAACATAATACAGAGATTCAGATGTTTCGTGAAGGTGGTAGAAGGTCTGATCTGCGATGTGGAAAGGAGACAGAAAGACTTGATTGTAGGGGTCCTTGGTGAATTTGAAGGATTGGCATTCAAGAAAAGAAATAGAAGAAATAACTTACAGAAGCTAATGAGGGAGTCTGTGGCAGATCTCCTTGATACTACACATTCAGGGACAGTCAAAGTCATTTGAGTGTACTGCTTGTACATGCGTACATGTTTGAATGCTGTAGACTTTTTTATTAATTATAACCTTAACCTAAAATTCAAAAGCATGTGGCAGGATGCATTAAAATTCATGATACATTTTTTGAACTTTACAATCATATTGAAGAACTTCAGTAGCAATAAACAGTCAAATTTTGTTTCAATTGTATTTTCAACATTATTGCTGCAGTCTGCTTTTGTCAATATAGTGGCATTTATGGAATCCAATAGATGGAAAAATAGAAATGGCACCATCATTAACATTGTCTGTCCTAGTAAGTAGGGAACATAGTGTGCACAGCTCTTCCGAGTGTCCTCACAGGATAAGATCACAGAAAATACAATCAATTTTTTCCTTCAGCTAGAGAAAGCATTTCAAGAGAAGACAGAAAATGCTGTCACACTGGTGTTAAAACCAGACTGGGGCGGTCATAAGAACAAGAAATGCTATTGAGGGAGAGAGAAAAGCTGCTTTGTTCTTAACATATTTCCTTTTATTTGCCAGAATGCTGTAGTAAGTTCAAATTTTCTCTGTATTTCTTTGAAGCAACGTTTTCAGCAATGACTTCTGCAGTCATTTTTTACCATACAAGTCCTTGTACCAAACTTGTACAAACTAGTACTATTTTTATTTGCGTGCATATGAATTACTGGAGTATGCAGTGGTGACAACAGCATCATTCCAACATGTGCCTCACTTCAGTGAAATGATACTGAAATAAAGAGCTAAGAGTTTGGCATGCGGAATTTGTCAGAAAGTACAGAGCAGTAAGATGCTCACTAAAAATGAAGTAGAGAGAAAATTTTTGAAGACAACCAGAAGCAACAAACAATGGGTTTCTATTTTCTGGTGTGCAGCTTAAAACTGCAGACTACTGACTTTATTACAGTACAATCCAGAGCTCTTAGTAATGTGTTATCTCACGTACAGGGTAACATCTATTGGACACAGCCTATTACTTGTAGCAAAATGGATGTGCAAAGAGGGCATGCTCAGAGTAATTTGGAGCAAGAGATATTCAGCTCTTACTCAGCTACACAATGAGCAGCAACCACAGTAGCCTACTCAGTAATCCAATTGCCCTTATTAACTACAAGACTGCTGTGTCCTCCAGTCTCCTGAAACCACCTCCTGCAGCCTCATTATAATATAAGCCACCTGCTAGATTTGTAGAAAAAGTAGATGCTTTATCATCTTTAAACATAGTCCCAGAGTTGCTTTCCATGCACTATTCCTCTCTTGCTCTCTGAGATATCATCTTTTTATGATTCCTGGAGCCCTGGTATTGGATCTGTATGTGCAATAGCAAAGGACCTTTGAGATACCACAAATTCTTTAATGTGTCTTCCTTACAGCCAAGAAGCCCTGAAAAAAAGACAATGGATAAGTGAGAAATACAGAAAGTAAAATACAGAGTCCAGCCTGGGTAAAACAAATAAATAGATAAAATTCTGTTTTAAATGGGATGTATCATACCAGTATGAGACAATGCCAGAATATTTTGGAGAGGTGTTGTGAACTGAGCTTTAAAAGAGGACAGAAAGAGATAGCTAGATTCTTAGTCTAGAGAACAGATCTTCTCAGTCTACTTCTCTTTCCACTGGAGAATTACAAACACGAAGGAAGAATTCAGCCCAAATTTTATGATGTCTGCTTAGGAGAATGTCTTTCCATGAGGCACTAAGAAGAGATCACACAGTATCACAACACATACCAATCCTGTGAGCATGCAGCATTTAATCTATTCTTACATAGGCACAAGACAGCCATCCCTGGAGATGCTGTTCTCACCTGGCATCTCTGCTGGGTACAGCAGGCGCTCAACCACCAGCAGTGAAGTTTAGTTCAGCTTGTCACTTGTAGCACCTGTTTCAGTGAAAGCCTCAGGCACCTCAAGTGTTGGCTACTGAAGAGTTTGCCATAAGTACAAGAGCACCACCTTGTGATACCTGAATCACAGCATGCCAGTGGGAGAAGAGTGGCAGGAATGAGCGGGCTCTTGTCAATCCTGAGTCCTGTGTCCCTGGGACAGCCAGCAGCATATAAACCTGGATGTGCTCGCTCTTCATTGCTTATTGGCTTAGCAATATGGAAGACCACAGAGACAAATGTGGAACGATGTACCACTGATATTTGAGCTGGGGGAAGATGTAGTACAGCTAATATTTTCTGGTGTGCAAGTCTAGAAGCAGAACGACTTCCAGTGCAAGTAATGTTATACATCCATCCAAAAGGATGTGGCATTTGTAGTAATAAATCACTTAGCTATAGCTACAGCCACTAACCAAATGCCCAAAGAGCACAACAGCATACAGGATTTATTAAACTGGACTATTGTAAACCAGGTAAAATCTTAGGCTAGGGCAACAGATTTATTTTTCTGGGTTTTCTAGTATAAGACTGGTTAGACAGCACAGTCTTGCTCTGCATAGTGATCAGCCTTTGCGTTTTGCTCTGACTTCACTAGGACCATTAAAACTGCCAGCCCCAAGTTACAGTTACAGGTCCTAGTGAAAAAACTTCACTTGAGACAAAAAGGAAAGCAACTTTCCAATTTTTATAAAGCAGCACATTCACTCAGAGCTGCCTTTTATGTTATAGCTAAATTCCCATTGCCGTGGGGAATTCTAGAAAAGTTTGTAGAACCTGAGGGTGCTGGTCTGGCAAATAAGGTGTAAAGGTTGTATATAAAATGCAAAACAGTGCCTAGATGCTACCTGAAACAATATTCTGGGATAACAAAAATCTGGTCTCAAAATCATGTTTGCAAAAGGAAGAGGTTGGCAAAGAACCTTAAGAAGTCTTGAGATACCTGCTTAAAATTTTAATGTTGTTTGACATATAGCTGTGGTCAAATCAATGCAAGCTTTGGAAGTACTGGATGAATTTAAATCCTATTCTGGTAATTATGTTAGGAATTTGAAGCAAAATAGCAAATTTTTAAACATCACTTCCTACTCATTTACATAGCAAAATAAGAAATCATTTGAATCTTTGCCATATTTTTGAAACAAGATGTTTTTATATATTCAAATAATTTAGGAACAGATTCCAAAAGCCTTTAGGTGCCTATGGCATAGCTCAAGCAGAATTTAGATGCCTCCATTCAAGTGAGTGAATCACAAAAATTCTGCCTGTGGCATGCATCTCTGAAAGGCACCTAAGCTGTCATCAGTAAAGTTATTTAGGCACCTAAAGTATTTCTAATGCATATTCCCAGAGGCCTTCTTATCTTGGATGAGTGTTTCAGCAGATATTTTGTTTCCTTGTGTGTGTTTAGGCATTCTCCAATTAGTTCTTTGGATGCCTAAACCCCTTGGCAGATGAGGGATGGTTACACAATGCCTAGCCTGTACCAACACCACTAAGCCCAGCACAAAGCAGAGAGTCCACACACCTACTGTTACTCCAAAATCATTCCAAGGGGCACCCCTGTGGGGTGGTGTCCATCATGCACACTACATAAAAGGTGAGGAATGGTACCACTACTGCTAGGTATCTTCTTTTAACAGACTGAACAAGTCATTCATATACAAGCAGTAACTGAACTGGCTAAGAGCAACTTCAGAGCTGTAAATCCCTCTCTCTCATAGGTGTCTGAATCCCACGGACAGGGAGAGGGAACTTCAGACACACTCTTTGTTTCAGCATTTTCTCTGCATCCCTCAGCTTGGCACCTGGCTGTTGTAAATCCCACAGTCTGTGCCTGACTCTCCCTCAGCTGAACAGGATAGTTTGGTAACTCAGGACTGCAAATTTCTGCCTCTGATCTGGGCACTGGAAAATCAGGTTGGATGTCATCAGACCGGGGTTCTTGGTCTGGCATCTGGGCCTTTATGACTTCTCTTTTTCATTCTAACATATGTAATTGTAAACCCAGATTCTGGCAGCCACTTTTCCAGGAAAGCTAAATAAACAAGAGTCTGTCCTTGTATTGCCATTCATTCTCTGTGAGAGATTTGGAGGCCTTATAAAGTTCCAATATGCGTGAAATTTCCTGATCAAAGGAAAAATCTGAAATGTGGAGTTCTCATTTTAGAAAAAAAGATAAGAACAAATTTTTAAAGATAAGAAACCCTAACTAAAGCACCCTAAATCATAGCAGATCATAACAGGTATTACTGCTGCTAAACAGCGAATGTCCTTATGAGTGTGAAATCATTGCTAGGATGTTTTTAGACACTGAACAGCATGGCAATATTCTCTGTAAATGAGAAATATCCTAATTATAGATCAAGACTACAACCATCAATATAGGAACTGGGGCTAAAGCTAGTGCCAAACCTTGTGGCTCACTTATGTATGTCAGTATGTCGGCACTATGGCTGGGAAGGACCAGGTGGACTTGCCAGCCTGCAGACCCACAGTATGTGTTAGAAGCAGCTAAAGGAGGAAAAGCAAGGGTAGTTTGCATCTGTCATCTGACCACCTTAGGGCTGAAGGCTTTTTCCCTTTCAGAATTAAGATAACAGCTACTAGAAGAACATATCCAGAAATGTGATTAAAAATAGCATATCTATAACAGACATATCCAGAAATGTGATTAAAAATAGCATATCCATAACAGATAATTTAAACAAGTTTTTAATGTTGTGAATAAATATGTTCGCATCAGTTGGCCAAATGTTTTCTTTATGTGAAAACATATGAAAAGGATTGTACCTCAAAACATAATCTATGGAAAATATTCTGTCGACAGCAAGATGAAAGACACAGTAAAATAAAGGTCATTATTTCTCTAGGTATCTACTGTAATGGTGCTGTTCCCTCTTCACATTTTTTCCACTGTATGTTTTGGGATATTTCCCCGTTGTGGGCCTACATATAGAAACTCAAACCCACCCCGGTGGCAGATGTCCAGCAGCAGTCTTCTCCACACTCTCTTGAAGCCCACAGTCCCAACCAATACCCCCAGCTGTGCACTGCCCCATGCTCCTGAGAAGTGACTTTAAAAAGCCCAGGGACAGAGACTGAAATTAAAGCTGCAACTAAAATAGCTTCCACCGGTACTTTAAATACTATGCTAATTGTAACCCTGTGTAGATCTACCTCCCAGTGGCAGTTTCTAGAGCTCCTAAGGCCAGTAATGCTAACAAATATTTAGCAGTAATAACCTGCCAGAAATGTCAAAGCCAGGAAGTAAAATGCTACACCCACAATTCTTTGTGCATAATATTTCATTTTCAGTAAAGCATAACAAAACAGAGAAAATAGCCTCAGAAAAAGTTAATGTAGCCAGTTAGAGAAAGTTGTGATTTTTTTAGTGTGATACTGGCTTATGTATGCATCCATTTTTTCTGCCTGACCTTTTCCAGATCCGCCTCTGCTGTTTAGAAAATAGGCTGTCTTTGATTCATGCTGGATTTCTACCCAACATCAAAGGGGTTTACATACATGCATCAAGAGATCAAAGGTGCTGATAATCTGCTGAAATCTGCTTGGTTGTGCCATCCAAACTAATATACTGGTAAGAGTTAGCTTCAATAGTTCTGTTAAAGAAAACGCAGTGAGTTTGGGAAGTTTTGCTTGCAGTGTTTGTTGCCATTCACAGTTTCGAGACAAACTAGACTGCAGAATCTCCCTAATTATCCTAACTCTCACATTGATTTCTGTCCTTTAGCAACTGATGCTACATGGTATTTCTTTTTTGAAAGGTGAAATTGCGAGCTAAGAAATGTTTGCAGTATCTAAACAGGCACTCTCAGTCTGTCAAGGCTTGAACAGATGCACAATTCATGAACTGAAACTACATGATATAACAACTCAACTATTTATTGACTTGATGAAGCAAAGCTTGTTTCTAACAATAGCCTATTCAGGCCATCTTTCTTTTCTGATAAACACACCAGAACAAGAAACTATTTGGAATTCTGGTTTTTGAAATACAAATGAACCCGTTTTAGTTCTTATCATAGATGGGAAAAATTTTCTAGTTTATTCTTCAGATAATTTTGAGCTTAAAGTTTCGCTTTTAAAAATACTTCTGCAGCTTTTCTTAGAGAATGATATTCCAGAGGTGCAGAAAAAACTTTACATCGATTCATATTCTCCATCAGCTTGTTCATTCCAAGGTTTTAACAAAGTTCATCCCAAAATGATGTCAATAATTTATGGCAGTAAACATCTGTGT
The DNA here is from genome assembly GCA_033124195.1 of Coracias cyanogaster. NCBI lineage: Eukaryota > Metazoa > Chordata > Aves > Coraciiformes > Coraciidae > Coracias > Coracias cyanogaster. The sequence continues at coordinate 27,981 of JAVSBS010009340.1, read as the reverse complement.
TCCTAATACACTGAATAGTTCATAATGCACATGACTCATCTAAAGCATTCATTCCAAGTCTTTGAATTATCAAGTGGAAAACAAAAAGAACAGAACACAACTACCGCAGTGTTTTAAGAGAAAATCAAATTTGAAAAGCTGTGATACTCTGAATAATCTTATAATCAATTAAAGTGATATGCAGCAACAGCGAAAAAACAGTAAACGGCCATCACATTCTAAACTGGGCTGTAATCCATGTTAGATTCTCAGTGATGCCGGGAAAACATGTATGAGCAACATGTATAGTGAAAAACATATAGCTGGATGAAAACAAGTATCAATCAATACTCATACAAATGTTGACCTCCAGTTTTCACTAGCAAAACTGGAAAAATTGCTGTAATCACTGCATTAGAGAAGGACAATGCACTGAATTTACAGCAGTTTAATATCTGCTATTGATGTAGTTTTTTAATGCAAAGCAGATACTGAACTTTTTTGCATGATTAAGAGGCATTTTGTGATGGACACAGCTGCATAAACTAAGAGCATTCAGCCAAATGACTCAGGAGGTCACTGCCACAGAAACATATTTTTATTTGGGTAGGAAGCCATTATATGTTTAGTAAAAAAGCATTGAGGTTCTTGATTTCCATTTCATTTGACTATTTAGGCACTTCACTTAATGCAAAAGTAGAGCATCAGCAATGGGAAGGATTGGTGCATATCCATAGGAAACCACAGTGTACTCCAGAAGGGAGAATCTCACTACAAACTCACCCTAATAAATAAGTTGTCCAAGAGCATTATATCAACGTTTTTAATTTGTCAGCAGTCTAACTTAATTACAAGCCCCAAATAATCCTTAGATGGGAACTGCCTTACTCTTTCTTGTGACACCTGGTTGGTTTTGTATAACATATCTAAATAGACATGGAAACACGAGGATGAGTGTCAGGGTGCTTCTCTAGCCTAATGGGTTGGATGTCCTCCTGGAAATCTGCTGTCCTGGGTTCTCAGTAATGTTTCCATGTGAAATCATGTCATCAGGAGATAGAGACTGCTTTCTCCTTCCCTCTTGCCACACTCAGTTGGCTGGGATACTAGTCAAGAGTATGGGAAGCTTTAACTTGCCTCCCACTCCCAATGTGGGCTATATGTCAAGCTCATGGAAAACAAGCCCTGAAACCTTTGTGTAAATCCAGCCCAACTGAGGTGATGTGAGCAGTTCCCATCCATAAATTTTTTGGACAGCCTTGTGAAGGCTGGATCCCAAAGGCCAGTCAATGCCCTGGCTGCCTTAGCTGTATGCCTTAGCTGCGGAGCAGTGGTGGCTTGCGGGTGGCCTGCAGTCTATGCTGCCCCTTTCACTGCTGTGACAGGCACTGAGGGTGCTTTGAGATGTTTACTACGGACAAAACCTTGGCACTGAGTTCCCAGGCAGCTACGGCTCCAGAGACACAGGAGTACTGTGCCCAGCTTGCTGTGCACACCTGATGGCATGGGCTTACTGGAAAATTGCCTTGCCTGACTAAAAATTGTGCTTGGGTAAGGGGTGTCTGCTGAGGAGCAAAAATCCATGTGCAGCTCAAGGCTCCTGTAAGTAGTTGCCAAGAGGAGATAAGCCATAGGATGTCTTGCTCTACTTGCTGCTCTGACATCCAAGGTCAGCCAGGAAGCTCCCACTAACAGTCTCTAGAGAGGTTAGAAACACTATCTCCCAAGGTCAATTCTGGTGATTATCTTCTCTACTGCTCTGGCTTTTTGATGTGGGACTGCATATATTTTGTGAGGAATATCTTTATGCTTAACGTAGCAATTGTGATATAGGTATAACTTTAAACACAGCACATAGTTTTTGAGATCTTTTAATTAGACATATTTTATAACATTAAAGAATGTAGGAATGCCATTATTTGTAGATGGGTATTGCAAAGAATATGTGGGTACTAAGGAGAAGACATTTCTACTGCAGATCCTGTACCAAACCTTATACAGTCATAAAACTCCCTAGAAGTATCTTTTCAAATTATTTTTGTTTTCTGCCTTCATCACTTCATGAAAGCTCAAAAAGAGCTAAATAAATTTTTTATGAAAGGAATTACAAATTCTGAAGAATCAATAAATACAACTGTATTCCCAGCAGAATACTTTTATATTGTGCTAGACAAGGATGAAGATGCATTTCCTGCAAACTTAGTTATGAAAAAGACAGTTCAGAGACTACAATTTAATTACTAAGATATAACAAGACATCTGGGGAAATTGCTAGATTGGCAGCTTTTGAAAGAGTTTACAATGTGATTTTACAGAAAAAAAGGAAAGACTTATTTTTTGTCTAGGGTACTTTTTTGCTATGGGAGTTCAGATGTTTATGTGGAAAGAACAGTTTGTCAATATTTTAAAACAGGAAACAAAAAAGATTAAAAACTAAAAGCCAGATATGAGGCAGTAGAAGTATGCCACTTCACAAAAACAGAGGAGTCCTTTCACAACCAAGTATTTGTTATTCCCTTATTGTACAGATAACACTTATAACAGATTCTATACCACAGTGTTTGCTAACATGTAAAACTAACAGTAGAAATTATCACTCTATTAGCCTTTGAAAAATTTACTGAGGAGTGAGTTTATCATCAATGATATTTTTGTATAAGTAGCCTTGCTCATTTTTCTAACGTAATCATTTAATAGTGTTCCATGTTCCTACAGTATTTACTTTATTATCAAAATAAGCAAACTAACCCTTGATCTCATTTTCTCTTTGAATTCAGAATAACTGTTTTTTCCATTGTGCTTTACTAGTTTAATGCTGGTGAAATTCCATTGAATTTATGGGCAGCTACTCTGCTATAAAACTGATATAGTATAGTATTAGGCTTTTCTACTCAGCTTTTCTTTTATCACCTCAGATAAATAAGACTTTTTATAGAAATACACTTTATTTTTTATAAAAGCTCCCACTTGTCTAGTTTGCTGTTCAGAAGCTTTTGTAGATGTTTATCCAAAGTTGGACATAATGGTTGTTCAGTCCACATGGACAGATAAATAAAATGCCACAAGTTTCCTTTACCCCTCAAATTCACTTCCATTCCTTAAAATCTGCAGACAATTCTCAGCTTTACATCACGCACTAGAGGCAAATTTGGAACTGCACATCACTGACTAGAGCTACCAGCTCACCTTGTAAGAGCTGTCCTGGTTTTTGCAACACCAAAATCACATACTTCAGTTACAAGAGCCCATGTAAGAGGCACCAATATGAAAGCAACAGAGTTTCTTCACTTCATCCCTTCAGAGACCAACAGCACTTCAGCACTTGAATGACCTGGCAATCAACTGACATTCAGAGGAACTCCAGGCTTGCTGATTTGTTCATAACAGTGTCATAGGCAGACACAAGGAAGGCATAGGCCTGAAGCCCATGAGACTACTCGACATTAAACATCTGTTCTCCATCTTGTGCTCTATGGCTTCAGATGTCACAGAATCACAGAATCATTATGGTTGGAAAGGACCTCCAGGGTCATCAAGTCCAACCTTTGTCCTAGCATCTCT
>JAVSBS010009339.1:0-13786 GCA_033124195.1 Coracias cyanogaster | reverse complement strand
GCCAATAGGAAAAACAAAACATTCTGCTGGGTTGTGACTCATCCACAGGTCAACTCCAACTTGGGGCCCACAACTCAAAGCACTTCAAAGCAAAATAAAATCCTGTAACATAACGTATAATAAACCCATTATTTTTTTCCTTAAAATGGACAGCATAAGAAAAAAATGCAAAGGAAGTGCAATCAGTGGAGCCAAGGAAAGATGCTTCCAGCTCCTGAGTTACCACAACAAAAATGGAAGTGCACCAGCCATCCCTCATGGAGAAAACTGCCCCACGGATACGCCTACATGCCAGCAACCGAACCGGCAGCCGGGCGTCTCGCCCCTTCATGAGCAGCATGCCTGCGGCTGTAGCTCCCCATCAGACCCGGTCAGGACAAAGTTTATCATTTCTCGTATCAAAGAAGTCCCGAGTGTTCTCCAGGCAGCTCCCCCATCCCTCTGGCCACAGCACATCTGCCCCTCACGCCTGGCACCGCGGAGGAGCTGAGCAGTGCTGGGGGATCTCTCAGGAACTGAATGAATTCATGGAAAGAGACGGATGTGGCAGGAACAAGGCCTTGAGCTCACAGGGAGGAGAAACAGTTTCCACATGCTGTGCTCCATTCTGACGTTATGCCTAGGATTTGGGATAGGGAATTTCCCTCTTTCTCCCCTAGCAACAGTCCGTTTCTGCATGGCCACGCAAAACTGGCCTCGTTTACTGCTATGGAAAGAACAGGGCGGGCGGCTGCATTCCTGCACACGGTGCAAGTTCTGATCAATGCAGGAACCGAGATCAGAGCAAGTCTGACGTTCTTCACTAAAAAGCAAGGGTTGATATGGCATTGAGACAGAGAAATTAAAGAACAGCTAAATCAGGAGATGCAATTATTGTAGAAAGCTCAATCTTAACTCAGTGTTCTCCTCCATCAGCCTTAAACTAATGGCCTCTCTTCATATAATTATAGACTATTAGTAACACCAAACTGTATTTGCATAGTTACACAATCTCACCGTACCTCTAATGCACATACTGTGCTGTAGCATTAATGCTGCTTCAAATTTAATTCATGTGGGTTTTAGTCCAGGGCGATTCAGGACTTTGGTGAAGCTCCCAACTGCTGGTGACTGGTTAACTCGAGTCAAAGCCATCAGAGCGACTCACCAGAAAAATAAACCCACTTGTGGTCAGCACAGGAGGGACAAAACTGACAGGCTCATGGTAAGCATAATAGCAAAGTTAAAGTCTTCAAAAAAGAACAAACAGAAAATTGGCTGGTTTAGGCTCACTCCAGGTGAAGGATTTTGGCCATGGAGTCCTGCTGTTCCAAGAGCTCTCCATCACCCAGACCAGGGTTTGCTCTGCAAAGCCTCATGCAGAGACCGAGCACAGCTGGAGGAGCGAGTCAGCCCCAGCCCGCTCATCCCTCCACTGCTCCTTTCCACCGACACTTAGCATCTGGGATCAGGAGCTTTAGACACATTTTAAACGGTTCCCAAACAGACTTTCCTTCGCTTGGTTACTTGGCCTGTTCCACTTAGCTAAATACAGTAAGAGGTGAAACCTGAACATCTTTCTGTTGTCACCTACAGAGGAATCTGCTGTCTGGAGCATATGAGGAAATTATTATTTTTATTTTTTACATGCCTCACTCAAACATATTCCAAAGGCCAAAAGCTTAGCCTAGAGGTACCCTAAGGTAAAGAGCTTAGTTTTAAGGTGCCTCTGGCTGAGCTCTCATCTTAAAGACCCCTAAAAAGCTCACCCTCTAGCTCAAGGGCACCTTTGAGCTAAGCTTTAAAATCGACTCAAACATAAGTGACTAAACATCCCAGCCTTTGTGTAACCTCTGCTGGAACTTCCAGGAATGCTAGTGCAAAGCCTGGGCACAAACTGAGAAACATGGGAAACCAGAAAACTGTAAAAGGCTTCAGAGAACACAAAAAGATAGTTACCTCGGGGCTGCTTAAGCGCAGGAATTGCTCCACTCCTTGGCAGCCTTTCTGAGCCAGAGAACATTTCCTACCAAAGGGAATTATTATAACTTCGAAACCCTTTGCTTTAAAGGAAAGCAGAATTTTGGTCTTCCAAGGACCCCAGATCTTGTGCGTATCAAGCTATTTGTGAGCAGCCATGATGACAACATAACAGAGACAGCTGAGATGTTGACTAACGAGACCCAGGCCCAGGGCACAGCCTCTGGTGACCGTACAGCCAGCCCGTTGTCCCACTCCTGCAGCTGCGATTCAGGACCTTCCCATGCTCCCCCTCCCTGTTGTTCTCCAACAGGAGTCACGTTTGAGCAGTATCGCTCCTCTCACACCTGTCTCCGATGGCAGAAGGCTGAAGCACGGCAGGGTTCCAGAGCCCCTCTCACCCGCAGCAGGTTCTCCCGGTCACATGCATCACAAATCAGCAGGAACAAGCCCTCCCCACGGGAGACGTCCCACTGAAGTCTCAGCGAACACAGACCCGATTCTTCACATTCCTACCCAGAAAATACAAAGTTCAGCCACTGCTGCAAACATTTCACTTATCCCAAATAGCTGCAGAGTGGTTTTGCTGAGCCCTGACAACAGCTTTGCTGAAGGGCCGGAAAGGGCAGAGGTAACTGGACGCAGGTAGCGCAAGATATGATTCGTTCATTTTCTGGGGGATACACAGGTTAATCAAAGGCCGGATTTACAAGTTACATAAACCCCAAGAACATGCAGCACCATAACTAGAAAGTCTTCCCTTGGCCGGCCGCACTGCTCGTTCATTTGCACTGTTAGCACTGGGAGAGGAGCGACCCGAGCAGCCCCACGGGCTCCCCCCGCTGCGCATCTCCCGCGCACCTCCCGTGCATCTCCCACACACCTCCCGTGCATCTCCTGCGCATCTCCCTCGTACCTTCCAAGTGGCAGCTGGCAGAGAGGACGGAGCTGGGTGGTCTGGAGAGGTAGAGCAGGTTCTGCAAGAAGCATTTCATCTTCTGAACCCGTCATTAAAAAACAAAAACACAAAAAAAAAGGGGGGGGAAGAGGGAGAACCCATACAAAGACCAAAAAAATGCAGAAAAAAAAAAGAATAAAGGAAGAAAACAAGGCAGCTCCTCCTCAGCCCATGAGGATCTCCCGGCCCCCGGCAGCCAGCACGGTGATTTTCCATCAGGGACCAGAAGACACCCGAAGGCACCTGCAGCCCCAGCCCGCAGACGGAACCGCAGAGTGAGAACACGTTTTGCTACATCAGGTTCTTCCCAGGCAGCGCTCCCAGTTCCAAACCCGCCGCATCTAAGCCGCAGAGTGGATCTGGGTCTGTGTTTGTAGCGGTTTTCAAGCAGCCCTCTCCCCAGCCAGCCCGGGCGCACACGACAGGGCGGTTGCACAGCATGGAGAGGCCGGACTGGAAGGGAGTAAGGAGGGATGCTGCTGGTGCTCACAGCTCCCATTTTCCTGCTATTTAACTGCTCTGCAGACAAGTTTTTGGTTTAGGACCAAACCGCTCTCCATCCCTGCCTTCTGCTCTGGCCTCATGTGGAGCACTGGGTCATTCTGCTGTGTGCTCCCAGCATCTGGCTGCAATCCGCCTAATCCTGCTGTCCCTGGCAGATGACAGCACGGCTGCAGTTACAACAGCGATGCAAAGCACCCCTGCCAGGGAAAAGAGGAGCTTTTCATTTCACTTTAGTATCTTTCTATTTAAAATACCCTCTCTGTGGGGCCTGCAAGTAAAGCCAAGCCTTCCTGCTTAGAGATGAAGGCTCACCCTGACTGCATCACAGAGGAGAAGGCCAAGGGTCGAGTGCTGTTGTGTATCTCAAGTCCATCCCAGGAAACAAGAGGTGAAATAAAGAGAGAGTGTTTTATAAAGCACTCTTCATGGGAAGTCACTTTATGTGCTCACATATGACTCACACAGTGAGATTATTTAGAATACTGGTCTGGAAATGCAAACGGCTGTCTCTGGAGCAGGCATTGCTCTTCAGCTGCACCCAGAAGCAGCACATGGGTTCAGGTGAGGAAGTGAGGAATGTCACCTCCAGTCCAGTTACAGAGGGAAGCTGGGTGTGGTACGCACAATTAAACCGCATCACAGGTGTGAGAACAGCAATTACAAACCTCTAACGATCACAGCGGCTCAGTTACCACAGTCGTAATAGTGTACAACAAAACCTGGAAAAGGATGTGGAGCTCCAGGCAGCTAGTTGAACTAATGTCCTGGAGCCGGCATGCCTTTGGAGAGGGATAGGGCCACCCCCAAATCAGAGGAGCTGAGAACTGCTCTGGAGAAGCCATCCACCTTCTACAAAGACAGAAGAGTCTGTGATTGTTCTGATGATGGCCTCTTCTCGTGCAGCGCGTGGCTCACGCTCGGCACAAACAGGTGCGTGTCGTGAGAAGAGGACAGCACACACTGTGGTACCTGAGGACGGCATCTTCAGGACCATACTGCTGCATCATGGTCAGAAATGTGCCGCAAAGACTGGCGTAAAAGTAACAAGTTATGGATAAATTCTGACGAAGGTGAGGCATCATTCACACACAAACACAAAACTAACGTCCAGCCAAATCTCAGGGACCCTCTTGAGCTTTTGGTGCAGTCACAGTGAGGTCATTTGTACCTGTTGGCCGCATTCAGCAGATCCATGTGATCACCGTATTGCTATTGGTCTCACCGAATAGAGCCTTCAAGTATTATCTACCAGCCTTCACCGTTCCGTGAGTCCAGGTTACCCCAGGAAGAAATCGCAGGGGTCCCCTCCTGTCATCATGCCTCTGGATGCCTCCAGCATTGAGTCTCAAGTGTTAAAAAAAAACAGCTTAGAGCCTTCCATTGATAACGGTTACCTTAAGGAAAGGTTAGTAAGAAGAGACAACCTCCCATTTCATTAATCCTGAACTAGCAAACAAGAACTCTTGACCATTTAAAATGATTTGCAGATTCTACAGTAAAAGCTCAAAACACTTGTAAACATATTTGCAAAAAAACCACCTTGATAAAAAAAATATTCTGGCTCTAATAGCAATGGTGAGGTTTTTTTCTCTAGAGATTTAAAAAACTGTTTGCCCTCCCTGCATCACCAAACTATTGTCTATTCTGGGCAGGTCAGGAGAAGAGGGGTGTTGAAAAGGTTTTAGTTGTCCTTGAGGGGTAAAGAACATCCAGGGAATAAAATGTGAGATGGAAAGGGAAAGGAATTAATGGATGAATGGGCAACACAACAAGAGAAAGGAAGATGAAAGTGTGAAATGAGAATAAGAAAATGTAGGAAAATACCCAGTAAGAAGTTTAAATGAGAATAATAATAGAAACTGAGCAGAACTGAATGAATAAATTAAACTTTAGAGTCAGGAAAAGTGAATGCGTTTATTTCTTTTCAATTGCCCGTGTTTTTGCAGTCCACGTTGGCTAACTGCCGAACAGATGCGCTCGTAGTGAGAGAAGTGCCCAAGCGATGGAGGAGCACAAATCACCCTGGAAGCTACTGGGAGTGAAAGGGGACATGTCGTGCTCCTCACCCCCCCGCTGCCGCGCCAGGCCCTCCCGCGCGGGTCCAGGTCTGTACAAGCGTACGCGCTGCAATTCGCTCCAACTCTGGATGCAGGAACGAGCACCCGGTGAACTTGTGTTACCCAGAAACAGAATCCGACTGATTCCAATAATGGGTGTTGTGATGAGAGAGGCTGCCTCCTAATTCCCTGAAAAATTCTGTAAATAACGGCTGAAAACCTAAAGGAAATCTATCTCAAAGGCCATGGACGTGATTAAGCCATAATCCCTCCAAATGATTTTTTTTGGATCAATAGCTGATTTTAGCAACACATCTCTTTCAAATGTTTAAGTACATAATGAAGGCAGAAATGAGAAGAGTGTAACTTAACTCTTTGCCAGCCGTTTCCAACAACATGCGAGCACCCCCCTGCACACCGATGAGATAAGATGTACATGACAGACAAGTTCACTTTCATCGTAGCAATGAAAGGAAAAAAGAACTTACCTTCTGTCACCCCAATATCTATAGTTCCCTTTACTTGACCAAAGCACCACAGCACATCCTGCATGAGGTTTCCAAATCCTGCCAGGGAAACATGTGCAGAAAGCAGGTAAGAGACGATCACGTTGCTGCACAGCTTGTCCTCCTTTACACCCACAGGCACGTATGAACTGGCACACAAATATCTGCAGCCCCTGCGTGAAGATAAATGCTTGCTCACCTGGTATCATCCTTCCACACAACGTGCAAAGCTGAGGCTGCGAGGCTGAACCCGTCATGCCCGCGCTATGAATCGCCCGTCTGTGTTCCCCGTACCATGGCAGGGCTATTGCGAAGCCGTGCAATCGGAGTCAGTCGCCTCTCCATCGCTGGCAGCATCACAGAAGAGTCAGGAGGCCCTGTAGTCACGGGCTTTGTCACAGCCTCTCTTCATCGGAATACTAATGCCCCAAATCATCTCCAACGCTGCTGAAGAGCAACAGAGGAGCAGAGAACTGCTCTTGCTACCACAACAACCTCTTCTCCAATTTGTGGTCGGTGTAGCTGTGAACTGCTTGGCAGCAAACCTGAGCAGAACGAAGCTGCTTTATGGGACATCTTAATATCATAAACAAGTTTTGCCTGGAATCCGAAGCACGCGGTAGTTGCTTTAAAAGAATACTGTGGACATTCCTATTCCAAGGCTTCTGGCAAAGCTGCAGCTCTCTCAGCAGTGCTTGCTGCTGTAGCAACACTCTGTGTAAAGCCACTCTGAGAGAAATCAGGGTTTTATCTACTGCTGCTCCTCATTCTCCTGACAACGCAGCAGAATTTCCCTTTCTGTGGTGCGGTTTTCACTGTAGCACAAAAGGTCCGGCGCCTCAGAGAACAACTTGATTCCTTTTATCCAGACACACGTGCATCTCAAAGTGATTTCCAGACACGAAGCAAGCAGCGCCGTGGAGCCCCGAGGACAGGAGACGCCAGCTCACCCAGCTTACGCGCGGGCGACACGCGGCACAGGGATTGTGAGCGTTTCGCAGCCGAAGAGCGTGATCCTGAGCTCTGTCAGGGGACCCTGACGGGGAGACTCAAACCTGTTACCCCCCTGTGAAAGACGAGGGAAGTGCAGGGTTGGGACATAATGTGTAGCTGGAGCTACAGCTGAGCTGTCTCACAGCCTGCCCAAATGTCTTTGTGAGATTTCTGTCTGGCTTTATTTAAATCATTCTAGGTTTTTTTATATGAATACAGGTCAATAAATATTAAAAGTACTTTAATAATCTTCAATACATAATAGATACAAAGTCCAGAATGGGCTTTATTGGATGATCCAAGACAAATACAGGGGGAAACTGGAGTCTTAAGAGTACTAAAAGATCTGGAATCTGAGGGTATGAGGCAGTTTAGTAAGATTATGAAAGAATATTAAGTTCTGTGACATTCATAACTTGAGATATTCAAGCAATGGGAACAGCTACAAAATATGAGGGGAAGATGTGAAAAAAAGAAAAGACATCTACAAACCCAGGTCTTAACATTATTGCTTGAACTCGAATGTCTCATGAATTCTGCTAGAATATCTCAAAATCAAGTAGACAACATGGTGGCTGAGAGGAGCAATATCACAATGCCCTTTCTAGAAAGCTCTTCTGTGTTACTGTCCATTTCCACTCAGATAAACTCCTCAAGTAAAAAGGATTTGCAACTTAAAATTCTTCCTTCTAGTCAGGGAGTCTGATGACACGTATCAAGTTTCTAAAAGCAGGGATTTTTGTGGTTTTTGGTGCGTTGGCTTCTCACAGGAGCAGGCGTGGGCAGGACAGACGGACAGTGGCACACCCCCGCAGCATTATTAGCAGCTCTTCTTTAAGAAAAGCTTCCCAGTCTCAGAGCAGGGTTGTTTGTTTTTTTCATGAAATGCAAAAATGAGGTCTTAGAGGAATTGCTTAAAACTTCCAACTTTCTCTTGAGCCCTGGGAAGTGCCTCCTTTGGTGTCATATTTGCCAGGCTGCTGGGAGATCAATGGACCTCCTGTCCATTCACTGGGCTGTGAATACAAACTCTTCGGGCACAGTCTGAACTCAGAGGACAAAGACAGTATCTAATACGGTGTGATGGGCTCACTAAGCCTTGTTTTAATAGATTTCTACTAATAAAAATGCTGATTAAAACCCTCATTTTTTTCTGGGAATGGCTTCCAGCTGAGACTCCCCTGCCGGTGGCCAGCCGCGATCCTCTCCTGCTGCCAGGGTCTTGCCCATCTGCACCAGCCACCACCATCACGACACAAGCCACCGCCATTGCAACATCAGCCTCCGCCATCACGACACGGGCCCCTGCCATCGCAACACTGGCCACCGCCATCGCGACACCAGCCACCGCCATGGCGATGCCAGCCTCAATATCTCAGCACTCCGTGCTTTCCTTCAGACTTTCTAGCTTTCATCCCAAATCAGCAGGCTTCTGTCATCAGTGGTCAGAAAGATTCCTGCAGTTTGATACGCAGATATGCAGCTCTTAATAACGAGGACCGCACAATGCCGTCGTGCCGGGCAGAAGGGTCTGCTCGCTCAGTCACCCGGAGCTTTTCAGTATGGAGGAACAGATCGGCAAAAACGTTTGGGTTCCTGCCTGCTTCGCTAGGCACCCATTAAAATCCTGGTCTTTAGTCACTCTTTATACCGAGGGAATTGCACTGGGAGCACTTCAGGGGCAATTCCTTGCGCTGCCGTCTGGGCGGGATCGTCACTGCCTGGGTTAGAGCTGAGGAAACACCAAAGCGTTACCAGTGGGAAAAGTGCAATAATAGACATGAGGGAGAGCTTGAAGACCCTTGTGCATTGCCAATGCACTGGCGTAACTCTCCCGCTGGGTAACACCCAATGTAAAGTTTGGGGGTTTAAAAACTTTAATTGTAACTAATTTTTAAATTATCCACGGAGAAATTCCAGAGTTTGAGGGTGGACTCGTTTCCCAGGAGAAACACTGTTTTTTAAATCAGAAGATACAAGGTCTGCCAGATGTTTCCACATTTATTGAAACATGGAAGAAAAATTAATTCAAGAACTGCATCACCTGTAATTCTTGGACTTGCTTCGTTCAAAACAGCAGCTCTTGCTATAAGCATTTCACTAATGAGGTATGCGCCGTGTGATGTTGGTGTACGAGCAGAGCTTGCCTGCAAGCTTGGTCTCTCTCTTCCCCGCATGCAAATTAAATACCTTTTTATTCTAAGAATTTGAAGAACTCTTTAAAAAATCAAATACACCTGGGGGAGGGCTGCACATGGATATTGATTAGTTCCATGATGTCTGCTGCAAACTGCCTCACATTCAGTCCTGAGGCGAAATGAGCCATGAACGCTGTCGGACAGGGGGAGAACGGCTGCTGGAGCTGCTGCTGACAGCCCATTAAAATTGATGGGACTGGGCGATATGCACAGAGAACCCTTCCCGGTGAGCGGGGTTATGACAGGGACTAGTTAAAGCAGCAGGAGCAGGAATACTTTTCCTGGAGGGGAGAGTCTACACACTCACTAATCAGTTTTGTGCACAAAGCTATTACTAAAGCATTTGTTTCCACAGGTACTTACTTAAAATTTTTGTTTCCATACTATGATTTTCCCCTAGTTGTTTTCTGCAATGTCAATATTAGGGAAAGGTTTTTTCAAAAATCAAGAAAATCCACATTGCCGGTGGAGTCGTGCAAAGCGTTGCCATTCTGCAAGAAGCAGTATTGTAGAAGGAATATGGAATCATAGAATCATAGAATGTTAGGGGTTGGAAGGGACCTCCGAAGATCATCGAGTCCAACCCCCCTGCCAAGCAGGACCAGAGAATCCAGGGCAGGTCACACAGGAACGCATCCAGAAGGGTCTTGAAAGTCTCCAAAGAAGGAGAATCCACAACCTCTCTGGGGAGCCCGTTCCAGTGCTCTGTCACCCTCACAGTCAAGAAGTTCCTCCTCATGTTGAGCTGGAACGTCCAGTACTCTAGCTTGCAACCATTAATCTTACCATGAATATAAAAAGCTCTTGTTCCGTGGTCTTCTCTGTGGAGCATGTCCTCTCTGGAGCAACTTGGGAGTCTGCAATCTGTTCTGCCTGGGCTCCGAGTGACCTCTAGCTGGAGAGCCCAGTACTTCACCACTGCAGCCCTAGAAGGCCTTGCCAGCTGGTTTTCCAAACGGGAGCTCAGGCAAGAACAGAAATCTTGCAGTGATTGTTGTGTTTAAAGATTATCTTCTAAGTAGGACTCCTGGGTACTGAGGTTTGCATCAGGAAAAGGGTGTCCAAGATGTTTTCAGAACGAGCCACCTCGCAGCACACCCCACGAGCGGCTGCGGGAGGCTGTGAATTGGGTAAGTCACATACTCACTATTTTTTTAAGCTGGATCTGTTTGATAGTAGCAATTTTTGTATCCAGTACTCCTTAAAACCAAATGAGCCCGTGATACATCCGGGGTGTCAGCAGTTCTGCGTTGCTTTGGGTGTTTTGTGTTGTTTAGCTTTTAATGACGTAATTGTCTGGTGCAGTTTGACAGAGCTTTTCTTGGTTTTTTAAGGATTGGGGGCAGGGGGTGGGTTTTTTTAAGGCAGTTTAACTGGAAGGGGGAAGCGTGGCTGTGCTCTGAGGGCGATTTAGCAAATGTTTTAGGTTTTTAAAGGTATTGCTAATGGGCTTTAACTGCATATGTTAACATGAGGATGTCAAAAGCCAACCCGTGCAGGAGAAGAATTTAAGCCCAACAAGACACTCCTTTGCCTCTCAGGCCTGCAGTTAAACCCTCAGCCCAGGGCAAAACCTGGTACCTGCCAACCGGATTCCGCATCAGCCCCAGGAATTTCAGCCCGAGCACGCTCCAAGCGTAACGTGCCTGGGGAAGGGTCAGTCCTGCCCTGAAACGGTGGAGGATGATGGAAGCGATCCAGAGCAGAACAGCCTGAGGCTGTTCTGGATGATGCCTGTCAAAAAGCAAGCTCACTTTACTTGGACCATTGTCACAGAAACCAGACACAGGCTACGGGGTGTCACTGCGGATAAAGCCCTGTGCCTGGTTAAGGAGCTTTCCCCAGGGTTGTCTCTGTTCCAGTAGGCAACAGTTATTTGCTATTTTACCGAGCTAAACTCTGGTGGCAACACACACAGCATCACATGTTGCATGCTGAGAAGCCCCAGCACATCTCAGTGGTTCTTCAGCAAGCACTGATGAAGTACCACGTGGACTCTTAGTGTTATTGTAAGAGCATTTTAGAAGAATCCCCGTTGTGTATAGTGCATGAGGAGCTGGTAGGCTTTCAGGAAGTCCTCCCTGAAAGCTAGTGAGAAGCCCTTCCTGCTAAAAATACTGGGGACTAATTATATTGCATTTGTATGAACCCAGGAAGCTGGAAAATGGGTTAAAGAAAGAAAGAAGAAGATCAAGCTACAATGCAAGGTGATTATGCAAAAAAATTAGCCAGAGGAGGTTGTTACCTTTTGTGAAGGTGAATGGGAACTGCTGACCGGCGTGTGCATGGACCTGGACTCCTCCAGGGGAGACCCTACTGCAGATTGCTCACTTTGAAAGTGCTGCTTTCTCACCTTAAAGGAAACTTTTGTCTAAAAATCAGAAGTATGCAGGATACTGTCTACCCAGCACGCCCAGCAGGGGTTGGTTTGATGCCTTCCAGGTGGAATGTTGAACATCTTTTATTTTGTGCTCTCTCTAAAGGCCTGAAGGAGACGTTTACCTTGTGTTTAGAAGAGCTGCACGCAAGCTGTGCACATGGCATCCCTCCCATCGTGGGCTCTGGATTCCTCTGACACACCACTGAGATGAAGGAGCACTTCGCAACACGGTCCTAGTACAGGAACAGAAGTTGGGTGACATATTCCTGACCCAGGGCTGGAGATATGAGAAGTCCCAGGGGATGCAGCTGGTATCCTAGATGCCATCAGCAAAACTTCTCTCTGCATTGACTCCCCCATCTCCTAAAATGTTGAATGGTTTCTTCTTTTCTGGTTAAAGCTAAGACCCAGAACTGACAGGAATTACCCCTACCCAAGTCTTGGCTGTGGGAGCAATTTGGGCTTTGTACCTCCCAGGGGCTGAGCATTTTGATTCTTGAGCAATTATATCTATAAAATATAAACTAAAAAAACCCTCCAAACCCTGACAGGGCTTCTCATTGTTTAACTTATCTATCTCTGCCTAGAGCTTTCCAAAGCCTTTTATTCAAGCCAGTGTATGATACTGGCACTGTTTCACATGATCTGCTGAAGACAATGATCTTTTTGTGCAGCCACACTTGAAGTTGTGTCCTTGGAGGAGGAGTCACCTCTCGTGATTTTTCTTAAGCAAATCTCATCTCTCATGACTTTTAAGGACCATCCACGGCGATAATACTGTTCCTCCCCACCCCCCATGAAGGGTTTGCAGTCTGTTTGTTAATAGACAGATGAGTTTGACCCTCAGCTGGAACAATTCTAATTGACTCCTGGCTTCCATATGGGTTAGACGGGTCAGCTGACACCAGGGACAGATTTGCCCATCCACAAAAACCTCTCTCCCTGCCTGTGGGACAGACGGTGCTGCTGGGGGGCAGCCCGGGGTGGTCCATGCCCCATATAGCGGTGGGAGCATCGAGGGGAACAGGCTCCAGAGTGGCTGCTGCAGGGATTTAGGGAGCTGAGCTATTGGCTCCCACTCGTACTCCTCACAAGCAGACCTCACCTTCCAGTGGTGGCTCTGGGTTCAGCACGCAGAAGATGCTGCTGTCCACGCTAGCCCTGGAGTGGAGAGCATCGGTCCTCAGTGATGTGCTGTGGCCGAGGGCAGAACTGCTGGCTCTGGGTGCAGACCAGCCCTCCAGCACCGAGCTGGGTGGGATGCAGAGTTTTGGGGGCTGCAAGCACTGGGGAACTCTGTGCAGTAGAGAAAAATATTCAACATACCAGTTTTAAGCTCGGTTCAATACGTATCTGGCTACCTGTGCTTTGAACAAGTGGACACTTGTTTGAATCCGAGGGGAATCGTGGGCCTCTCCTGTTGGTGGAGCTGTAGATAAATCAGTGAACGTTCCCTGCAGCGTGAACTTGTTGTCCTACCCACCAGAGATGCTTTTATTTCAGCCACTTTGTTATTTTATTTCTGTGCAGTAACTGCTGGCTCCCCATCCTCGCTGCAGGTCATGTCTCCCTGGAACGGGAGCTGAGGTCCTGATGGAGAGCTGACCTGTCTCCTGAGCCCTGGCAGATGTTCTCACCTCGGGACTGGTGGTGAGGACAAGTGTCCCCGGACCAGCTCTGCAGTGAATCCAGCCTTTCTCCTTCTGCAGCCCATGAGTTTGCTTTTCAGACAGTTTGATTTGGTGCATTTGACTAAAATTCAGGTAGTTTTAGGGAAACCCAAGCTGTGTTTCAGCTCATTGGTTCTTCCCCAGTAATACATAAATATGACTAAAATTGGACAATTGCTCTGACTTCTGTCTGTCCTGGGGCAAGGACTGCTCTCCCTCCGAGCCCCAGGAGTCTGAGCCTGCTCCAAGCACTCAAAAACAAGAGAGGAAAAGCCAAGTCCAAAGGATACAGACAATGGGCTATGAGTTGAAAAGAAGAAAAATCTATGAGTTGAAAAGAAGAAATAAACCCCAGCCTGACCTGCAGCAAAGGGCAGAGTTTGGGGGCACATCTCAAAGCGGCAGGAGGGGCCTGGCCTCTTGTCCAAAGGAACAAGTGACAGGACAAGAGGAAACGGCCTCAAATTGCGCCAGGAGAGGTTCGGGTTGGATATTGGGAATAATTTCTTGCTGGCAAGGGCTGTGAAGGGCTGTGCCAGGCTGGGCAGGGCAGTGGTGGAG
>JAVSBS010009338.1:0-29481 GCA_033124195.1 Coracias cyanogaster | reverse complement strand
TATCCTCAAGACCCTTTACCAGCTTGGTTGCCCTTCTCTGCACCCTCTCCAGAACCTCAATGTCCCTCTTGTACTGTAGTGCCCAAAACTGAACACAGTACTCAAGATGCGGCCTCACCAGTGCCAAGTACAGTGGGACGATCACTTCTCTAGTCCTGCTGACCACACTATTCCTATACAAGTTAGGATTACACTTGAAGACATTTTATGGGTACTTTCCCAACATATGGTCATTAGAAATATAGCCACCTAAGGCTGCTTCTGAAAGTAGTCATTAAGTTGTTATATTGCTCTATAGAAAAAAGAAAACATGATCACCATAGTGTCCTTTGAATGCTCAAGGTAGCAAATTTTGGTGATGCTCCCTATACATAAAATGGATTACCACAGCTGCAACAAGCACTTTAGGACTTGTATGGTCTTTCTGGAAGAGCTGACTGAGCTACTTCTCTAAGTTTGTGAAAAAGAACAGTACATATCTGAATTCAAATTTGAGAACTGATTTTGATGAAAAATACCCACATACAGAGTGGATTTTCTATCACTAACGATTGAGCAGTTGGTAATCTTGATTACTGTAGCATAGCTTAATACGTTTCTTAAGGGCAAAAATGACCTCTCTTCTGCTTTCTTGAGCAAGCTGCCATTTTAATTGCCTCTGTCATCCCTTCAACTTTTTTCTTGCTTAATCTCTGTCCGTGATTTTAATCAACCATCTGTCACCAGTGGTGTTATACTCCATGTTGCAGCTACAAACCTTATCTTAACTGAAGAGGAGAAAAGGCCAAAAAAGGAATCTGAAGTAAAACCAAGAAATGAAATAACAGTGAAATAAATACATACACTTCCGTAGAATACCTGACTAGGTTCATTTTGTAGAACTTATGGTTGTTTATGGAGGATTGAACTTAACTGCTGAAATTCTCTGTAATCAACATTCATTTCTGCTGTTATAAAACACTGAGGAAGACATATTGGAGGTACACAATTCTATTTTAAGTGGAATGGGGATTTGTGTAGTCAGGATGGTATCCTTCAGAATCCAGTGTCTGGGAATATTTTAGCAAAAGATTCAGAGGCAGCATGTATTAGTGCACTTAGAGCAATGAAAGTAAATATTTTCCAAGGCCTGCTAGGAGTGGCACTCGACATCTCACATTTTTTAGTTTATACAGGGGAAGCTCTAGTATCTCATATTCTCTTGTGTGCTATGATTTCTGGCTATAAGGGCTGTTGCTGCATCCACTCATTTTTTAATTAGAGCACAAGTCTTTGTGCTTCTAAACACTCCTGTTTTCTAAGCTTAAAAGTGTATTTTATCTTGTGAACGAGAGAATGGTGTAATATAAAAATTTGTACTCTATGGAATAGTGTCTGATAGGGTTAGTGTAATTGTTTATGTGATGCTAGAAGTTCAGATTCTAAAAGGGTTTTTTGTGAATGGACAAATCCAAACAGGAAAGCATAAAATAGCATTTTTGTCTTTATTGTTTTACTTCTTTTTCAGATATGCACTTTGAACCTTCCAAAAATCTATAAAGACAGAGTAGCATAAATACTGACAGTTCATTCCTCTTTCAACAATCCAAAGACTCAAGTGCTGTGCTGTCAATCTCACTTGCTGATTGAGTAAACATTTGCTACAGATATTAAAAATCAACTGGAAAATCTAAAAATAATTACAGATAGCTGTGTCTGTGATACCTAAATCCAGACTTTACTTAACAAAACTACTACCAAACAACATATAATGCTTCTGTTGAACCAAAGAAAGAAATTATTGTTTCATTTTTGACAAAAAGTTGCGATTTTTTTAATCTAAGTGAAGTCAAATAATAGTGGTAATATACGTGGCTTGATCTGAAGGTGAACTGATTGGTTACAATAGCACAGGATTAAATTACTTTGATATGTGCAATAATGAGGTTTATGTAATTGATATTTGTTACACGAATTACAAGAAACTTCTCTGATTTAGGGTTAAAGACAGATTCATCTGAATTTTCCAGATCTGAGGTGACTAATCAATGTAATTAATCTGTGTGATGATTGCTTCAGAGGATAGAGCCTGAAAATACTCCTGGATCCACCAGGTAAAGATAATGGAGAGTGTCTGGGAAATGGCCAACTGCAGAATCAAGCTGAGAAACCACAGAATAGCTTAGAGCAGAACACTGCACGTCTGCCAAGTGATGGACTGATATGAGAGCAGACTTAACTAATTGGTAAAGCCTCCATCCTTCCCATCTGGAGATTTAACTCTGGTGTGTGTGCACAGGCTGAATATTATTAATCAGGAATTGAACGAGGATGCCTATGACTCCTAGACAGCATTTCTATGAGGTGAGCCAAAACGGTTTCCTTTTGGCTAGACAGAGAGTAACAATGCTGTACAGTGACTCAGGGTTGTTTTTGTCTATTCTACATATGCTGAATTAAAAAACAAATGAGAAAATGCAGGTTTGTAAGTCATAGTTTTCATAGCCATAAATATATATACTTTTCATTGCAATACATGTCTAGTTTACAGCTGTTTTTAAAAATAGAATATGTTTCTAGTAAGTGGTTTCAGGTGACTTCTCCATCAATTATCATTCTAGTGTCTGTATCCAAAACTGTGACCCTCAGGGTCACCCTTACCAGTTAGTTGCTAGCTAGTTTGCAGGTGCTCATTTTCAGTGTAGAGTTCCTTACTAACTGAGGTGTTTTTTTTCTGGGCATGTCAAGAAACAGCTCCATTTTGACAGGCTTAAACCTCTGCTTCACACCTAACCTATTCTGGGATCCAAATAAAAAAATTTTCTGCATAGGGACGAGTGGATCAGGATCCCATAAAACATAGCTACAGGAGGAAGGGTATTTTATTTCTTATCAAGCAGTTCAGAGAGCAGTTCAGTAAAGAAAACTAAATCCCTTTTCCTGAGGGAAACTCAGACCCACATCTTTCATCTTTAGGGTGACATTTACTATCAAATGCTGAAACATTCATCATGCCAAGGAGAAAGTGTAAGGTAAAGTGCTGAGAATAGCTACCTGCTTAAAACAAGCTTAGGCTTCAGGCCTCTCAAGGAGTTTCCATAATTTAAGTGTTTTTTTGTAACTGAGTTTATCGAGCCATTGATTAAAATAGAAACAATTATTTGAAGAGGGACTGACAATCACAACTAGTCCATCTTCAAATAATTTTTCCACTTTTTAATAAACCACTTTGACATTCCTCCTTAGACTAGCCTCAGGGTTGTTAATTAGAGCAATCCCTATGAAGATGAGACATGTTTGAATCCAGAAAGCAGGAGAAGAATTATGATTATTTCCACAATGTTATAGATACCAGAAAGCATTAATTCACATCTGTATAACAGCTTCTAAAGGTAGTATATATTTCACAGTCTTGCAGAAGTCTTCTTAAATTAAGTTTTCTAGTGATGTAAAAATAGGTGGAAATAACAAAGGATGAGGGATACTAGGAGAGGGCAAAGTAAGAATTTAAAGCATTAAGCGATCATTTGAGAGAGAAAATACTAGACTCTCTAAATCTTACTTATCAAGAAAATTGTGTGTTATAATTTGAAAACTTAGGTGTTTCCATTTTTTCCCATTTTTGGTTGTTGAACTTTCAAAAGTGGAAGGCTTTACACATAACATGTGAACCTATATAAACATTTGTAAAATGACTTATAAAATCTTGTCTTTATGAAACAGAGTTCCCTAATTTAATCTTGAAACTTTTGTCATGCCTTATTCCAGAATACACAATATAAGAAGCCTTTCTCAGTCACTTGAGTCTGTGACTTCTCTTCCAGATGTCTTTCTTCTCTACTTTTGTGCTGTTTAAGCCATGTCTAAAATTGTTGGACTTGCTTTTGCTGATCACTCGGTTCTTGCCATCACAATTATTGCCATTGCTTATTTCTCCCTGAGTTCATTTCTGTCTCTCTGACTTCACTTCCCTTCAGATCCCAAAGTTAAAACATCTTCATTACAGGTGAATTCTGCTAACATAGCAAACAGAATGACAGTTCTGTCCCCACTTTTACTCATGCTAGAATGACCTTTATCGTGGAAAGTAAGACATTGTCCTTAGGGGTGAAAGATGATTTGAATCTTTCATGGGAAGGAGTGGGTTTTTTTGCAGCTTGTATTCATGTTGATAGGCATTTATTCACACAAAGATTCATGGATCATCTCCCCGTGCCACCTGATTTACTTTTTTTCCCCTGCACCTTCTCTTCCCCTTTGTCATACTGCAGAAAATGCTATTCTTTGTTAATCTTTCTTCCCAACAGTCTTGCATAACTTTACACCTCCAATTTTCTGCTTATCTCTTTTTCTTCATATTGTACTATACAACATTTGCAAAAGATTACTTTCTCATCAATGCATTCTTTGTTCCTGATGCAGTCATCTCCATGTATTCTTCTGTATCCATGTTACAAAACCTTCTTCTGAGTGGGTTCATAAAGCCACTCCCTATTCAGGAATTTTACAACACATCTATGACCCTCAGAAATAGAAATCAACTCTTTTACTCTTTAATCGACTTGTAGTCTTTTCTCCAGCTCTCTTATTCAGGATACATGTTGTTTAGGGAGAAGCTAACCTTTCATATTTGGAAAGTACACTCTAAACCTGTGTAGCACAGTCTTAAATAGCCATTACATTCTGTTCCATGGAAAGCAGCATTTTATTCATTATATGTAATTCCTTGCATGTCAGGTATCCGTGGAAATATTTGTTAGACAAAAAATAAAGTCCCATATAAAGAAAACAATTAAAGGAAATAAGCAAAATAAATATATTAAGCTCAGACTTGAACAGATCTCAGTTCAGCAAATTCAGGATGTGAAAGAACAAGTTATCTGAGATTGAGCAAGGACACAGGGCTCATAACTACTTCCTGCAGAAAGATTCTTTGAGCATTTGACCATTTACTTAGGGACTAGGAAGTGATTGTCCTGTATAAGGAATGATGGGTTCAGTCAGCCAGATTACTCCTCTGGGTCTCTTTGTCATGCCACCATTTATCTGTCTTGTTTATGCCTTACAGGTCTTTTGGACAGCATTTGTCTCATGGTATGTGTGTGTGCAGGGCTTTGCCAATGCGGTTTCTATCTCAGCTGTGAATTTTTCATACGAGATACCATGAGCTATAAGAACTGTATGTACTGATGCAAGTAACTCATGTTCACTAGATCCTGAAACTTCTTGACCTATGCAAACTAGAAAAATCTCTGATATGGCATGGGTTAGTGGGTGTTCCCTGTCCTGTTTGTTCTTCCTCTGTTCAGTTTGAAAGCCGTGGCAGATCATTTATCAATAAGTAACTTTCAAGTCTTCTAATGTATGTTCAAATGATGAGACTTCGAACAAAATCCAAGAATGAAGTATACTGGTAGTTGTCAATTTAACTGTAGTCAGTAGCAAACAAGAAGGGCATATTAAACACCTAAATGTACTGATTGTCGGTATCAAAATAAACTTGTAATGTGTTTTATCCATTTTATATAAGCGATTACTATGTAAGTCTTGGGATAGATTCTAGGAAATTATCTTTTGTTGTTTTATTTATCATTTGCTACAAATGTGTCTGCTGTGTTACTGACAAGAGATCTGGTAATATGACTCATTTATTTCTGGAAATGTTTCTTCAGTATACACAGATGGTGTTTATAGATCCAATGTGAGGGGTGAGCTATTCAAGAACAAGAAATCTGCAATGTCAAAGAGTTGTCATGGATATTGTTCTCTTTTCTGAACAGAAGAATTATCCTTTCTAGTCTGGTTCGGAGGTGTTTGTATTCATGAAGTTCAGAAGACAGAGGCTATTTACTACTCTTTTGTCTGTGTTAACACATAACTCATGCTTTATATGGAATGCAGAATTCTCTTTTGTCAATACCTCTTGCCTCAGCTGTTGTCATGGCAACAAGTGGCATCTTTGCTGAAATTCAACTAAAGTACAATTTGGATGTAGAGTGAAGCAATACCGTGCTGAAATTTTAACTGGTCCTACCATATTTTTTAGTCAAGTTTTCTCTTTAAAACAAGTGTGTTCTATTCTTGCACCTAAGCATCTGGTGGAAACTACTAAGGTGTGCATTGCTTGTAAGAGCAACAAAGGTCATCACAAGTGTTAATTAAAGGACACCAGTGATTCCAAATGCACAGCAGTGTTTTACTAAAGCTTGACATCCATATTTGACTGCATTCAGTGGATGATATTCAGTGCATAGGAGTTTCCAAGTCTTTTCTTTGTCCTGCATTATTCTGCTTTTTAGCAGAATTTTTTTTACTATCAAACTATTCTTTTCTCTCATATATACATATAATGCTGATATATTTAGTGTCCAGGTAACAGGAAAATGGCATAAAGTTTTCAACCCGAGAAAGTATGCAATATAACACACTTTCCTCAAACTTTAAAAATTACAATGTGTTGTTTAATTCATGATTCTTTGCTGCTTGTGTATTTATTACTGTGCAGGCTTTCTGACAGAGAATTGTTTACAAGCAGAAATAAAGTCCAGATAAACATTTATCATTCTGAAAATCAATCTCAAGAGAACAGTAATAGAGTCACTGGTGAATTTGGGGGAGGGGGGGAATGTTGATTGTTTGAAAGAACATAAAAAGCTTCTTCTATTTCAAGGTTCACGCCATTTTATTTACAATTATGAAAATGCAGCTATAGTTTGCAATATACATTGCCTTGAACACTGCAAATATAATTTTTAAAAAATTTAAAGTGAAATGGTGGGAAAAGTTATGTGTTTATGAAATTTTTGTGTTTTTTGCTAGTGTTTTTTTTCTGATGTAACGGACCTGTAAATTGATCAGATTGTGAGTTCATGCCATTTTATAATCTTCTCTACTGCCTTTCTAAATGGAATGCTATGAAAGATTAATTCAGAATTTCAGGAAAAAGAGCAGCAACTGTCCACTCTGCCTCATTCAACATGGTCTAAGTAAAATAAAAACTATTTTTTCTGTTTTAGGATGAAGTTACACAATGTAACTTCATGGTATAAGCTGAGTTAACGGCTCAAGAGAATTTTCAGTCTTCTTTTCCTTGCTGTCTCCCCTTCCCACTTCCAGGAGCAGATTCCCCTGCTTCTCTTATGCTGATTGCATAGTAAATCAACCAAGCTATTCAATCTTGGTTTTAACTACTGGGTTAGTTTGTAAATTTTTTTACGGTTCTCCTGAAACTGATCTAGAAGCAAGAGTAAGTGAGGAGCGTGAAGGGAGAGGAGCAGAGCCTCCCCTTTCAGAGGCAGCTAGACTGAAGTGCCTGATGTCATTTCTAATAAGCCCAACTACCTCTTAGCACATAGGAAGTGAAAGAAGGTGCCTCAGGAGTATTGCATTGCTGCTAAAAGCTGGAATTTAAGATAATAAAAATCAACTAATCCTCAAATACAGAGAGCTACTGTCTTCCTGCACCAAACTGTGCAGAACTTCCTGCAACGGACTATGCAGATCAAGCCTGTGCCTAATAGAGCTAAAACCATTATTAACATTAATTTTTGAACAGCAGCCAAAGAGAGAGATGTCTATGGTATTATTAAGATGCAGTCAGAGTTAGATGTGACCCTGAGCAAGTTTATTAAAAAATTTGCACAGAATCAATGTTACAGAATGTGTGGAAAAATGGATTAGACTGGGAGAAAACATCCATGTGAAAGCAGGAAAGGAATAAGGGAATGGTTAAACTCTGCTTTACCTTGTTGTTATTTTGGTGAAACTATGGTCAAATCACATGAGGTGACATCAAAATTTCTACCTACTGAAGACAGAGTTACCTTAAGGACATGGAGGACATTCAGGTCTGAAGGATGAGATGATAGAAGTAGTTGCCCTGCAGAAAAAGCTGATCAGATACTGTCAAGCTAGAGAATGCGGATGTGAGTGCCTAAATCCTTCTCCTGACGTAAAGGGTAAGTACTGGCAAAATGTGTGCGTAGATTGAGGATCTGTTGTGGCAGGTGGTTTAGTTGCCAGAAATGGTCATAAGACTACAGAGCATCAGAGGAGCCAAGACAGAGATAGAGAGATTATTTCAAAACCATGTTCCTGGAGCAGATACCACTGAGAAGGACCCTGGGAACCCAAAAAAGCAGGACTCTGCTTCATCCTCCACCCTCTAACTTCACTACCAAAATCAGATATGAAGCTTTAACACCTATAGACACCCATGAGTAGGTTCTGCATGGAGAAACTTCACCAGCAACAAACAGTAGAAACTGTAAAAAGACACCGGGTGCTTATCGTGGGTGACTCTCTGTTAAAGGACACTGAGGCATCCATCTGCCAGCCTGAGTGGGAGTCATGAAAGATATGCTGTCTCCCGGGAGCTAGGATCCAAGACATTGCTGAAAGGGTGCCACAACCTGTCAAGTGCACCAACTACTATCCACTGTTACTCTTCTATGTGGGCATGAACGATGCTGTGAGCTATAACCTGGGCAGAATCAAGGAAGACTATAAAGCCCTGCAGGTTCAAGTGAAAAACATTGGTGCCCAAGTTCTATTTTCCTCCATTTTCCTGCAGTTAGAGGAAAGGAGGCAGGCAGAAATAGACAAATAATGAATATCAACTCCTGACTACGTGGCTGGTGCTGTTGCAAGGGTTTGGAGTACTATGACAATGGGACATACTTTGACAACTATAACCTGTTAGAGAGGGATGGAATCCACCTGTCTCAAAGAGGCAAGGAAATCTTTGGCAGCAGGCTGGCCAACTTGGTAAGACAGGCTTTAAACTGAAAATCGGGGAGAGTGGGGTCCAAGACAGCAATGCTCATGCTATCCCATCCAACTGGGGAATAAACCGAGCCAACCAGAGCAGTGACAAATGTTCCTTAGCTGCCTTCCAAGATGAGAGCCAGAAGACAAACACACCTCAAGGCTGTGTACGACTATGATGGTTCTCCAGGGAAACCTTCTTGCTCAATTAAGTCTCTGAAATGCATGTACACCAACTGTCCTGGTTTGAGTTATAACCAAACCAATTCTGTTCAGTGATTTTACTTTTCATCTGAGTCTCTTCTAATGACACTTTCTGAAATTAACAGCATGTTTTTGCAGTCAGTGTCTGCTTCTAGCAGTGAGAACTCTAGATAACTAAGGATTGGTGTGTGCAGGCCAAGGTCACTGCTAACTCTTGTGCACCACATTGGGGGGTGCAGAAAGTGAAAGGCAGCACCTGTGGGGAGAAGCGGCCAGGACAGGTGACCCTAAACTGACCAATGAGTTATTGCATCCCATATACGTCATATTCAGTATAAAGTTGAGGGATCATGAGGGTCTTGATCCTTTCCTTCCACTGCCCTTCGCTTCCCTTGGGGCCTTTTCTTGCCTTCTGGACCCTACACTTCCCATCAGCCTTCTTCAATCCCGATTTGTGTGTTCCTGAACCCAGATCCTGAACCTGGTTCCCATCAGCTGCTGAGCCCCGTCTAGGAGTTTGCCAGTACCTGCTCCACAGCCTCAGTGGTGACAGTGGCATAATTACCATCAGGGGAAGGCTGGGTTCAATACTGGTTTTGATTATATCCCATTTTATTATTATTATCTTCATTAAAGCTGTTTTAGGTTTCTAATCTGGAAGCCTCTCTCTCCTTCCCTTCCTCTCCTATTTGGGAGGAGGGCCAGCCATAAGTCTCCCTCCCTTATCCTCTGTCTCTTCCTCTATTTGGGCGGAGGTGGAAAGAGGGGTTAACAGCATCTGTTGTAGGTCTGGTGGATTGAACCTAAACCTTGACACCAACACATGCAGCATGGGGAATAAACAGGAAAAACTAGAGATCTGGATTCAGATCAGATGAGGAGAGAGCGGTGAATGTTGTCTACCTCGACTTCAGCAAGACTTTGGACACTGTCTCCCATAATATCCTCACAGGTATGCTCAGGAAATGTGGGTTAGATGAGTGGACAGTGAGGTGGATTGAGAACTCTGAGCTTAGAGGGTTGTGATTAGCAACACAGAGTCTAGTTGGAGGCCTGGAGCTAGATGTGCTCCCCAGGGGTCTGCACTGGGTACAGTCTTGTTCAACATATTCGTCAATGACCTGGATGAAGGGACAGAATGTACTCTCAGCAAATTTGCTGATGATTCAAAACTGGAGATGGTCCAATGGAGGCCTACAAAGATGATTAGGGGACAGGAACATCTTATGAGGAAACTCTGAGAGACCTGGGGCTGTTTAGTCTGAAGAAGGGCAGACTAAGAGGATCGCTTATCAATGTTTATAAATATCTAGAGGGCATGTGTCGAGAGGGTGGGGCTAGTGTCTTTTCAGTGGTGCCCAGTGATAGGACAAGGGGCAACAGGCACAAACTGGAACACAGGAAGTTCCACTTAACCATAAGGAGAATCTCCTTTATTGTGAGGAGCATTGGAACAGGCTGCTGAAAGAGGTTGTGAATTCTCTGGAGACTTTTAAAACTTGCTTGGACACATTCCTGTGCAACCGGCTCTATTTGAATCTGCTTTAGCAGGGCGAGTTGGACTAGATGATCTCCAGAGGTCCCTTCCAACCCCTACCATTCTGTGATTCACTGTGTGAAGTCATTTCAATCTTTTAGGTTTTTTACTAAATAAGGATAATCTTATACTTGAACATAAATTGTCTTTGAAACACTGCTTTTTTTGTGTATGTTCTGCAGTTGCTGGTTACAACATTGGTGGTTAACATTGAAACAGCAGTTATTTCTGAGTATGACCGGGGATGTTTCACAGTCCATTTTGAGTAGTTGAAAGCATTCCATGAGAAGGCACTAACAATTGTCATTTTCTCTGACTCTACTGCAATTGCCCATTTGTGACCACAGAGGTAATGCTTGACAAGATCCTCTACCAGGAAGAAAACATTGATCTTCCATTGTTTTAATTTCTTTTTTATGTTTTCTGTTCTGACGTTTTCTACTGCAATTGAATAACTTGAGTTTTCATGTTCAAAACTAGTTTTTTACTCTAGCTGTAACGATATTATTGAAGTTCTTTACAGTAAGCAGTGACGTTTTTCCTTGGACATGGTTTGTGACTGGCAAGTATTGAATCATATGAAAAAGCACTCTGTGCAAGTAGATTTCACCCTTTAGCATTGTCTAAATTTCTGTTACTCAAAGTAGTAACAGGTGACAGGAAGGGGAAAGAAAACCACATGTTCCTCATAGCCCTTAAAATGCTGTTGCTAGAAAGAATATGCATTTTTTTTTAAATTGCTGGCAATTTTTTTTTTTTTTACGATGAATTATTATCCTGGTAAACCAGCTGTATTTTCAGAATTTTGCATTTTCTGAACTGCTGATGTAGGTAGTACATTAGAAACCTGGTTCTGTGTGTGCTTGCTACAAGAAGTGGACATCAGACAGCTTTATCTGTCACATCTCCTGCTCTTTCTGACCATGCATCTATAAGAAAGCAGATCTGGTATCTTTCAGTTTGCTTTCACTAACTGGCACATAACTCCAGTGCTATGTCCAGGCTGAGAAAACCCACCAAGAAACCTGATCCAGTGACTATGGAAATCTGGAAATCCCAGTGACCCAAAAAACCCTGTTTCCCATCAATCCTCAGCTCAGGAATTACAGGAGTTGTACTGGTGACATAATATTCAATATCTATGCCTCAGAGAGGTTGCAAGAGGGGGCTTAAGAGGGAAAGAGAGAGAAACCAATCATGTGTGTCTTCAGTCGTGTCTTCTATGTCTTCATGTCTGTCTGTGCCTTTATCAGCAATGGAATCAACAAAGTGTAGTTTGACAGATGTGTGTCTTGCAGTCAAACTTTTAGCACTCTGCTACAGTATCCTGGCTGGACTAAGCCTTTTGCAACAAGTAATGTGATATTTCAGAGATAGGGAATGTGACGCAGAAGCTGAGTGATCAGTTCAATTTCTAGAGAGAAAGACAGACCTATGTTCTGGTCCTTTGTCTACCTCACAGGAGGGAAAGAGTGTCTGATCTCGTCTATGACCACATGCTAACCATTGGTGACATTCATGAAGAGGGGCTTTCAGACCACAGATTCTGTTTAAGAGACTTCTGCTGAAATAATGCCTCAGGCATCTAAACTTCTTTTTAGATACATAGATGTGATGGGTGGCAGGCAGGTACCCCTGATGCAAAGGTCAGCCTTTGTGCATTTTCTGCACTGCCGGTAGCAGACTCTGGCAAGGAAGTAGCCAACAACAGAATGCTGACTGGATTGGCCCCACCTCCTCTGCTGGCACCACCTCATTTGCTGTGTGTGGCACTGAGGCTATTTGAGATAAAGGAGTCTGTTTAGTAAAGCAGATCTTAAGAAACTGCAATTTGAGAAATGCTGGACCATTCTTAATTTTTAATTGCTCTTTGGGTTTTTTTTTCAAGTTCTTTTGTGAATTATTGTAGTAAAGACTGGATCTTTTCCACTGTAATTGGGAGTGGAATTTCTAATTAATGCATTGTATTCCTTAGCAACCAAAACATTTTTAGATACAAATGAGACCGACACTAATGGCATCATCCAAAAAGCCAGTGATTCAGAGTTCTCACTGAAGATAATTACTTCAACAGATTTTATTTACAAATGCATAAAATGAAAAAAATTACAAGACTGTCAGATATGAATATTATCAAGATGAAAAGAATAGTCAAATAGATCTAATGTCTGATCTTTCTTACCCCCTCACCCCTCCAGAAGGTTTTAGCTTGTCTAAAATTTCCATGTGTTTTTATGTTGTCTCATGGGTAGTATTCCATTAAAGAATTCAGAATTTTATCAATATAGAATTCCCTGTGGTGTCATTTGACACTTCTATACATGTTTGCCCTGTACTATTTGAAGGCTCACTATTTACTGTTTCACATTTTTTACTCTGCAGCATCTGGTACTTCCTGCTGTCTCCGATAATGGCATATCAGCCTTTTCTCAATGAGTAGTGGAATTGTAAAATTTTATGTTCTAGAACAATTTCTAAACTGTTCTTGATTTAAACAGAACTCTTGGTAACTATAATGGGATACTCTTAATTTTAGATTTTTTAACTTATGATATGGTTTAAGCTTGAGCTTGTTTTCTTCCAAAGAGAAGACCTGTGCTACAACATTTATTTATAGGTCAACCAAACAATGTTATCATGAGGAAAACAAATTTGGAGTTGGTAAAAGCAGTATCTTGATCTAGTGTGGCTAGTACACATACATTTGTAAAATAGATAAAGGTATCTCTTGGGCCTTGGGAGAAAGCTCTTTTTTTTAAAAAAAGAAATATCTCATTTAATACAATCAGTTTAGACACAACATAATCAAAGTAATAGCTGACAGTATTATAAGTAGCTCTGTTGGGCTTTGCTGATTTTAAGGTTGCATCGTTCAAGGTAACATGTTAAGTGCATGTCATGGTACTCAGACTAAACAGAAAAAGGTGGAATAAAAGCAGAGATATATTATGCCCATCTTGGAATTTCAGCATGGAGAGCAGAGATGTATCCATAAATAAACTGTGTTTTAGAAAAGTATGGATTTTGGAGAGTTTTTATAACAGAAAATAAGTATGGAAATAAGCTTGTGCTGCTTGTACTCTACACTAGCCAACAGTGCCAAATGTCACCTGGGTTTGCTATATGGTTTTCCACACAGTTAATTTTTTAGAAATTCAATGTGGTCCTGGCCTTAGCGTGGTCCCCACTTCTGACCACCAGCACTTGCATGAGCTCCTCAAGTATAACTGGGAGCTTTGACCTTTAGGGTATTGTGGGATTGGATGGATGGGAAGATGATTAGTAGGACATGCAATTTTTTATGTATCCCGGTAATATTTCCTCTGCTGTATTTAATTTACAGGACCAAGAGGAGTAATCATGGCTCTAGGTGACCTTTGCTGTCATTGGTAAGGATGTCGTCTTCCTTTTCCTCATTGTGAAAATGGGTTATTTATTTTGTAAAACAAAACTTACTAATAGCATATATTTGCACCCTCACCTATGGAGTGAGGGAATAGCTGGCTGCAAGGGTTGTAGCCAGAGGTCTTTAAGTTCCTGATGAGTATAGAAGCCACAGTAGTATTTAAGTGCATGCAGAGTAAACAGTCTCTGTGGTGTTGGTGGCTTGCCCGTGGCACAGCTGTCACAGTCCTCCATGGTCTAGTCCCCCAGCTATGACACATACATTATATTTCCCTACCTGTTTCTGCTGATGAAGTACCCTGGTATAGGGTATCCTGTATCCCCACCTATGCAGCTCTTTTTTCCATCTGTAAAACAAAGGCAACAATGATATTTAGTGATGATACTCACTATTGTAGTGAAGCATCTAGAGATTGACACGTGTTATGGAAGAATGATATTGCTAACAAGAGAAAGTTACTGCCATAGCTGTAAATCTGGATGAAAAGTATCACACTGAAAAATTTTGACAAAATTACATTTTTCTAAAGAAATTGAACCAACTTCTGTGACTGCATCAAATCTAAGAGCTTTTTTGATAGGCGTGTGTACAAATGAATTGGCTTACCTTTTTAATTTCAGTGATGTCAAAATATTTCATATCAAATTCTTCATTTTTCACTCTTTTATCGGTAAATTGCACTGTGAGCTCTCTCCTAGACTCTATCCTGTGGGTTCTCCTTACCAGGATTAGTTTTCTAACCCAGACAGATGACTTGATAACACTACTTGTCCTCACATTCTAACTAGGGGTGAAAGGGCTTTGTACTCTATTTTTGTGGTTTGTTAAGAGAAGTAACAATCTGTAGATATCAGTCCTTAATACTTTCAAATCTTTCTGTGTGGATCCTCACAAATCTTTCAGTTATGATATGGAGCTCTTTCATCTGTTCGAAATGCTCTGACTACAAGAAAGTGCAATGGAGTTAATGTTAGAAGGTGCTTGTCTTCAGGGGCCCTGGGCACGTAACTAATTACAGAGACAAAGAATAACATCTTTTAAATCAATGTAGTGTTTATTCATCCAAAAGTACATAGGATGTATACAGCTTAGGGCTCACCTATTGCAAGACTTAGTTGAGATCTGAAGTCTTGGGAAGTGACCTTAGCTCCATACCACAGCGTTGCAACATCTTCTGTCTAACTTGGCACAGAGAGACAGTCTTTCCTCCTCCTCAATACTGTGACTCTTTCAGCTGCACATTCCCCTCTATTTTCCTCCAGGCTGAGGCCCTTAACAGTTCAGTGGTCTTTCTAACCTTGAGAAATGGGCTGGTGAAAGATATTTCTTACTGACTGGTTCACCAATTACTTCCCCTGAGGACTTCTAGTATTCTGACTGAAGAGATCCTAACGATGACATTACTTTGTTTTCTGCTTGTTATGGCTAGCAGCTGTCTGATTTAACTTCACACAGCTGACCAAAATAATGTCAGATAAGTAAAAAGAAATATATCCAACCCTCAGACATAAAATAAGGATAAAAAAACCCACTACCAAAAACCTAAGCACATATCATCATTGATGAGAGTTATAACAATATATTTTCACACCTCAAATTTGTTAATGAAATCACATTTCAGCTAGGGTAAAATGAGAATTTGATATGTAAGGAAGAATTTTTGTAAGGTTTTTACTTTTGCTTTTATACTATCTTTGCTTAGTTTTTATTATCTTACCTCTCCATTTGTTTCCAATGAAGTCCTTCAAGGCGAGATCAGAAATAGGAGTTGTACAATGGCCAAAGGTAGAGGTACGGATGGTGGTCTGCTCTGTTAGGAGAGTCAAGAACCACAGCACAACTCTGGTTACTTAGCAATGTCCCAACTCTACTGTTGTGGTGGACATTAACTGGGAGTGCAGGAAAGTGAAGAAATCACAAGGATGAGTTTTAAAACAATCACTTTCTGTGGTTCATTGATCTGTTGTGTTGGAAGGAGGTATTCCCAGGTATTTTTTTGGTAGGTTGAAAAGCCAGCTTGCCAGGTGGTGTAACTAACCTTGGAAGAAAAATAGTTAAAGAAACGGGGAACTGGGAAAGGCAATATGATAGAATATCTAATATCTTTCTTTGATAAGGACAACTACGCAGAGTTTATGTGGTATGTAGTACTATGAGTAGTAAAATATATACTGTAATGACATACGAGGAAATTACTCTGAAGCTTGCAAAAGTGGGAACTAGATGAAAATTATTTAATGAGTAAGGAACTGAATAAAGAATAGATGGTAATAGACAGATAAAGGAAGTGTTGATAGGGAAAGTAGTTGTATAGTTTCCCTGAAAGTATGGTTTTGAACAGATAATCTTTAATGTTTTAACTAATGGTAAAGATATGAAAACATGGGAAAGGAGCTTTAAAACCCTCATATGGGCTGTTTCCAAAGCATTATTCTTCATTAGCTTCTGCTCCAGCTCCATACATTTCCTATTTCAAGTAAACCGCCTGTAAAGTCTGTTGTATGATACAGTGGAAAATAAACCCCCCAGTATTCACAGTTCTGTAAGCTTCTTGGGGATTTATTGCAGAAAATATTCTTTTTGTGATACATCAAACATTCCATCTTCTCATAAACTGATCAAGCCACCTATCTCCTTTACCAATCAACTCTGCATTTGTTTATGTAAATTCTATCACTTCTCTTCCTATGACCTCCTGGAGGCCAAATGATGGATCCAGGCTACTCAGGAGGAGGCTTTGTAAAAGTTGTGTAACGCTGTTAGAGGTTAAAAAAGCATTCAATGATTTATTTGGTTAAGCAAGTGTTTCATTGCAGGGATTTCTCTGACTTTTATGTCTGTTTCACCTATGGCAAAGGATGTGGTAAAGTACTACGTAGAAACACTTTACAGCTAGGAAAAGATACAAATCCCTTCTGCTTCACTTCAGATTGTAAGGCAAATAAAACAGTTCGATAGTTTTCTGAAAAGACAAACATACTCTAGTTCTTCGATGTAGTCGTAGTTTTTTTATTTTCTGGGAACAAAGGGAAATTCCTTCCAGTGATTTATGACAGAATTTAGTAACAGAAGAAGAATCTGCTGCTGACATGAATTGTCTGCCCACCATGCCTACCAATTTTCCCCAATACCTTTCAAAGAGTAATGTAATTTTGACATTTAGATAGTCAAACCATAACTTAAAGACTAACTTCTTCACTAACCAACACATTCTGTTTTTATTTCAAATGCAATCAGTGAACTGCCTAAATAGGATTCTTACCAGGCTAATACATATTTTGTGTGCCATAATTCAGGTAGGACATTTTTTCACATGCTCACGTTTTTGAATTAGAGTACAAAAAGTAAATAAATATAAGGAATTTAATTTTCAGTGTTAATTGCATGGAAGAATCACAAATTTCCATGAAAACTGTGTGAACCCATACAATAATGTGTGATGTATTTTTCAAATAATATGCTAGATACTGATTCTTCCTTTCTGTACTTATTGCCAGTCAAGAATTGATAGGTAATAATAAGTTTCAAATTATTATGGTCTGTAAATGAGTCTTAATCTGCTGATGGTATATGCAAGCTTTTACATTGGTGGAAAAGGCATCCTGAAATTGAAGTATGCTTCAGGTTTGGTGTACTCACTATATAGGTTAATTCTGGAAGATAAAGGGAGTATCCCAGATGTCACTGCCAACAAGGTTTTGGCAGAAAGTAGGACAATGAGGAAGTCAAAATTACCACAGATTTTCCAAAACTAAGATCATATTTTATCACTGTAAATTTTATAATGGACTTTCAAACTAGTCTTTCATGGTAAAAATAAATTTTTAAAAAGAGGCTGAAAACATAAGAATAAACTGTGTGTTTCACAATTTACATGTCTCTTAAAATTAAACTAATTTAAATTTAGATATTGCTGAGAAGGGAGCACTGTCAAGTTTTGGGAACTCAGAACCCAGGGGGAAATCAGATAGACAAATTTAGCTCAATGACTCACTTTTTTTCAGGCACGTATATATCTGTATTTGAAGTCATATGAAATAGCCTAAAGCTGAAAATTTAGCACTCCTATTTTAACAGTTGCTAGACAAAGGAAACTAAAAATTATGGCTAGATGTAGAAAATGTCAGAGTTGTTTAAATTTCCTTTAAATAAATATCAGGTGGGAATAGCACTGCATAATTTTCTAAATTGCTTCACAGATTGTCTGTTAGGTGTTACAGTGTACAGTACAAACAGTTGTTTCTGTTTAATATTATGGCAGCATCTGGTGGACCTGAACACGTCTATGTTTTTTCGGTATCCTGTATACATTGAAAGAAGGGGAAGTGTCTTTGGATTCAACTCTAAGTCTGTATTGTATTAACTTTCCTAGCAGTAAATTTTCTGGGAATACTAATACAGAAGGGTTGAAGAATATATGTTCAGAATCCTCTAGAGTTGCATAATATCCTGTCTTGGTAGAGCAGAAAGTCCTAATTTCACTGTAATTCTTTCTGCCTTTTACATGTGTGTGCAAGTGTATATGATATTACAAAGAGATAGAAGTTGCAAAGCAAAAAGTCATATATTTAATTCCTCCATATTTCTGTTTTGTTTCCTGGCAGGTACCTTTTTATGTATACATAACAAACAGTAAAAAGTAAGGTACAAAACCTTTTTTTTTCACCTGTGCATACAAAAAATCCGATTTTTTTTTTCTGGAGTTACCAAAATTGTCTATTTCTTCTTTCAATGGTCTGCGATACTGAGAACTTGCATGCTGAGGAAAAACAAATGACTGTAAGAACTGAAAAAGTGATGAACAGAAAATAGAAATGGAAAAAAAAATTCATCTTTTTCCATGAGTTCTAAATGGATCTTTTCAGATATTTTCTATCTGTGTGTATCACAAATAACTGTTTTCTTTTATCAAACTAATTTTTTCCTTCCTTTGAGGTATTCATGACAGAAAGTAAAAGCTTGAAGTCTTTGCATAGGTGGTTTATTTGCTATTTTCAGCATGTATTTTTGATGAATCTTTGCATTTTTCTGGATTTATTATACCGTATTTAGCAGTATGGTAAATACATTAGTAAATCTAGCATGGTCACTCGTGTTTGGGGGTCTTGAGACATTTATACTTTAAGATGGACAAAATAGCTGAGAGCTAGAAATATCAGAACTCAGGATTTAACCTTATGGAAGTATGTGAAAAATTAGTATTAGTTTACTACTACAAGAAAAAAAAATCAGAATAGCTACTCTGGCAAGTGTCACTTTGTAAGTGTTTTAGTGAATATGATTAAAAATAAGAGATATTTGATGCAATGCCAGAGATTATATTGAATTCTAAGGATATCTTCACAAGCAAGTTCTGAAGTGCTTTGCCAAATTATAATCAGAGCACAGGCAAAATTATAGGTATGTAAACAAAACCCCTTTTCTTTAGGCACAATTGATTAACATAATTATGAACTATCAAAGGAAGAAGTAAGTCATTTGGTCCTGATCAGAGCAGCTATTTACTTCACTGGAAATTCTGATAATAAAAGTGTTAAAAGGTTTGATATTTAAATGTTACTGTAAATGATGTTTCTGCCTATAATAATTCGTATGTTTCTTCCCCCCAATTATATTTTACATTCCTTTGTTTGTTTGTTTGTTTTTGGTTTTGTTTTCCAAAATAGACTTAGGGCATCACTTTCTCCAAGGGCTAAAACTTAACAATGGTAATAACAAATGTTCTGTCAGATGAATTGAACAAAAGGTTATTATTATGAATCTACAGCAAACAGACTTGTGGAGCACTGAAGCAGAAGCGAGGAGAAATAGGTTTTTCTTTGTTCTCTCTGCAGTACGATATGACTATGCAGTATATGAAGAGCAGATTTCCAAAGCTCTCCAGGAAGCTTACTCTCTCTAGAAATTAGAAAATCATAGTCTCTTAAATATTACCACGACTATAATGACTAGTATAGGTAAGTACTTGGTAGTGAAACGTCAATGTTGGCTTTACAACACCAGCCACCTAAAATGTGTATTTTTCATCCAGAAGTTGAATGTTCGATTTTGATAATTTTGTGCAGGTACTATACAAATATTCTTGAAGTAGAGGAACATAAGAATATGTGAAATTGAAATATTGTAGAAAATTTCACAGAATTATGCTATTGAAAACCAGCAAAAGGAACGTCTGGTAGAGATCAGATTGTTGCAGCTGGCATAAAGAAATCAAGAGGGATCTTTAAACTACATCAGGATTTGTATAATCTCCAGGATTATTTATGGAAATGTTACTTTAAACCACATTCTTACTAACCATAGGATTCTGGAGAGAGCATATATCAACCAGAGGACCTTTCTGTTATTCCCTTAAAGTAAAAAACAAATGAAATTTAGGGAAAAAAAATAAAGATCTAAATGTCTCAGATGGGAAAGACTGATTAATATGAAATGCGTTAGTCATTTAGGCTTTAGAAAATTCATGGAAATAGAAGCTCCAAGGGAGCTACAGTTAACTCCCCTAGGTTTCTTTAAAAATCCCAGCCTATGTCTTGAATGCTACGATATACAGATATATGGTATACAGAAACGTTCTCCAGCAATAATGTTTAATGTATTGCCATTTCTTGCAAAAGAAGGAAATAATTTTCCAGGAGCAAATTTTAAAATATACCAAATTCTTTGTATTGTTCCCAAAGACTAGACAAAATAACTTACAATTCTATGGTAGAGCTATAATAAGATAGAGCTTATATAAGATATTCCTTGTGCACTTGATGTCATTGATAAAATTGATCGTTCTGATTTCATAACTTAATTTTTGTAATAACCATAAGCTAATATTCCCTACTTGAAAAAAGAAAGAAGATAGTTTTCTGCTTACAACTGGTCATTATTTTTTATGAGCCATGACTAGGCTAGATAATATTCTTCAGTTTATAAAAGCAAAGTAAGAGCTACCATGTTATTGAACTCTAGGTTGTATAGTTTCAAAAAGTGACTGCTGTTCTCCTCTGTTCAACAAGGTCTTGGGAGGGAAATGATCCAGTAAATCTGTCAGACAGCTTCCTTCAGGCTCCATCAATAGTGCACTAATGAGATTTTTAAGATGCCATCTTTTCAACATCTATTGAAAATAAGCAAGAGCATATGAAGCTGGGGGCAGAGAGATCTTGCCTATGTACAGGCAGATAATACAAATAAATTTTAATAAGTAAATGATGCTACCAGGGTGGTATTTATGTATCATACTATGCATCATATTACTTATGGCAAATTAATAAAGACTGGTACTTCAGGGGCTGCTCTCAAAGGTATAAACAGTGTCTAAACATGCTTAGCCCTTGAAGGAAGTGCAGAAGGAAGAGTGGAACTGTTGCAGTTTACTTAAATTTAGGCTTTGAAGTTTAATTTTCAAGTGCAGCAGCCAATCTGTCAGGGAGCCTTGTTTCTCTGCTTGTATGATTTTCATGTGAACAGAGCATAATCAAGATGACACTCCAGCTTTGGAATCACATTCTGGCTCTTGTTTGAATTCACACAACACTAATGCTTGTGTTAGGCTATGGCTAAAGCACTGGAAACAAATTTTTAGAGAACCAGAAACATTTGTGTGTGTATACAAGCCACTTTACTGACCCTTTTGGATTTCAGCTGAGCTGTCTGTGTAGCTATAAGCCATTTCAAAGAAGTAAGAGCAAATTATAGGGGAAAAAATGATGCCTGAAACCTCTACAAATCTACTATCTTGAGAGAGCTTATGACTGTCTTCAGTTGGGTGTAGGATCCTGATATAACATTTTACAAAATATCAGAAGTCTGACAAAGGTGAAATAAGTTGTGAGAGAGCTGCAATCCCTATTCTGTCTGGGTTCTTTCTGAGATGTCCGACAGCTGCAAGGACACTGAGAATTAATCATTATTTATTATTCCATTGGAGCCTAAGCCACAGACCAGTTTTTGTTTTGCTTATGCATGTTTAAATATTAACATGCAACAAGAAGATGCAGGAGACAGCTCTAGTGAAATTCTTATTCAGCTAACTGCATGTAAATACCTTCACAAATGGTTTATAAATAATGTAAATGATATTCACTTGAAATCATGAATGGCTCTAAGATCAGTGTGGGATTTCTGACAGTTTTTTCTGCAAATAAATGATAGACAGATTTAAGAAATTTATTAAAGGATACATCTATTACATAGTAGAGGTGTCCCTGACCATGGTGGGGTGGGGATGGCGTGTGGAATTAGGTGATCTTTAAGGTTCCAAACCATTCTATGATCTTATAAGATCAAACATAGATAGAATATAGATTACTAGGCTCAAAACTATGCTGCAAAACATCTGAGCTTTCATGTGCTTATCCCAGCAGTGGATTCTGAGCTCAGAATGTCCTCTGGTCATATCTTTAGTTTACAGCTCTTGTCAGGCACGTACACAAGTATGAAGCCTGGGAGCAGCCACGTATGTTTCCGGCTGGCCAGATATAGGCGGGTCTGAGCCCTTGCGCCCATTTGTGTGTTTTAGAGGAAGGCTTTCTTCAGGCTTTGAAACCCTCTCCAAGGACCAGATATGAAGCATTTAGGATTTGCATCGCTAGGCTTGGAGGCAATTGAGTCCTCCCTGGAAGGCAGCCCTAAGTGCTGGATGGTACTGTGGATTTAAAACAAATGTCATATTTATGACACAGAGCATGGCTTGCTTTCTCATCTGTTCTAACATGTAAAACGAGGAGACAACATTGCACATATCCTTCTTAATTAGAGAGGACTGTGGAGTGTTTTCAACTTGAAAATGGCATGGACCTTTAACTGATTGAAGAAATATATGTTAGCATATATATGTGCATGTACATGTGTGTTTATTGTGGTAATATCCTTTAAAAATAGCCTATATGTTTTATAATTCAAGAGCAATTAATATGTTTTGATAATAGCTGGGGTTTTTTGAGACACTGATAACTTATGATCACTATAGTTTCCACATGTATATAGTGGATTTGATTAATACTTTTGTGTATTTATTATGATAACTAGTATTAGACATGCTCTTGCCCTATAGTCTCTGTAATAACAGTAGCAGTTAAATTATTATAATGAGGAAAGCAATTCATAAATATTGCAGTAGCAGTGGTGACTGAGGAAACAGTTTGCAGTTCCAAGGCTATCACATTCATTGATTGTAGTGACAGTAGAGTTGCTGGAGGTTGTATTTTTTAAAATTAGACTTGAATTTAAAAATAGAATACTAACTCTCTGGTTTGTGTCAGCTTCAGTTATTTATCTCTGATACAAAAGAGACCATGGTCTGGAAAAGTAGACATTAGTTCATGTGAGACTTAAATCCATGATTTTTAAGAGCAGTCTACCTAGAAATGGTTCACATTAATTTACTTTATTGAATTTATAATGCTCCAGATAGTATGTCCTCAGGAACAGGGTGAACCATTTACAGAACCATGACATAAAATGGTGTGTGTAGTCCATCTGAACAGCTTTGTCCATGTCAAAGTGTCTTCCTGCATCATGAACTGATTTCCAAAGACCTCATTTTCCTGGGGCAGGACCCTCTTGCTTTAGTGCTGGGGCAGGAACAAAATACACATCTATCTCATTAATAATTGTACTGATACTGTGGATAACTTCCCAGAGCTCAGCAATCTCTGCTCATTAGAAATGCTATAAACCATTTGTTGCTGTAATCACTTTGGATTTCATGGAGTCTTTGGAAATACTAAGCAAAAAATGATGATCTGATGTATAATTTCTGTTAATATCAAATCATGCCAGCTTCCTTTTAATTTCCTTTTTAAAAAATCTTTCAATCTGCACAAAAAATATTTTTCCAGATATGTATTATCTATGTATATGGAGCTTCTTTCAAGTTCATGGCTAATTTGATGTTGCTTTATCATCTGACATTTGTAATGTCCATCCCATGTTTCTTTTGTGTTTGACTTTACTTTCTAATTGGTAAGGCAACTTAACAGTAAAATAGAGGAGTTGCAAAAGTGGTGTACAAAACTTTGCATCCTGGAATATGAAAAGGATGTTCTTTAATTTTATTACAACACCTGCATAAGGATTGGAAAAATGCATATGCATTCTGGAAGAGATTCCAAGGCATATTAGAATAGTACTTTGATAAGCCATTGTTAGCAAAATTGTAACTCTTCCATTTTGTGGTTGTCAATCTTTTAGGAAAACATGTTGTGGTTCCTGTTGACCTTCACCTAGTATTAGATATGTTATTACTAGTGACGATTCCTGAAAGTCTCTTTTGTACAGTAAATGTCAGAAAGTGTGCCTTCCCATCATGTATGACATTTGATCTGCCGATCAAAATAAAATTCTAAGAGTGCTTATTGAATCTCTTACCTCTTCATACTAAATTCACACTCATTTTGCATCCTTTTACTGTCGTGAATGAGCATTGACCATTTGCAGATGACACAAAGGTCCAAAAGGACCTTGGAAGGCTGGAGAAATGGGCTAACAGAGCCTCATGAAGTTGAACAAGGAGCAGTGCAAAGTCCCGCATCTGGGGAAGAACAACCCCATGCACTAGTATATGCTGGGTGCTAACCCCCTAGGAAGCTTTACAGGAAAGAACCTGGGAGTCCTGAAGGTTGCAAAGTTGAACATGAGCTACCAATCCGCCCTTCTGACAAGGAAGGCTAATATTAACCTGGGCTGCATTAGGTGGAATGTTACCAGTAAGTCAAGGAAGATGATCATTCCCCTCTACTCAGCACTGGTGAGAGTACACTTTGAGTTCTGCATCCAGTTGGGCTTTCCAGTACAAAAGAGACATGGACACACTGGAGAGAGTATAGCAAAGGGCCACAAAGATGATGAGCAGCCTAGAGCATCTCTCATGTGAGGAAAGACTAAGAGAGGTGGGACTAGTTAGCTTAGAGAGGGCTTGGGGGAAGTCTTACCAATATGTACAAATACCTGAAGGAAGGGTACAAAGACGACAGACGCTCTTTTCAGTGGTGCTCAGTGACATGGTAAGAGGCAATGAGAGCAAACTGAAACACAGGAGCTTCCCCCTGAACATCAGAAAACACTTTTTCACTGTGAGGGTGACTGAGCACCAGCACAGATTACCCAGCGAGGTTGTAGACTCTCCCTACTTGGAGGTATTCAAGTCTGGATGTGGTCCTGAGTAACCTGTTCCAAATGTCTCCACTTATGTGGGAGTCTTGGGCAAGATAACTTCCCGAGGTCTCTTCCAACCTCAACCATTCTGTGATTCTGTGACCTCTGATCTGTTGCATATCATGTCGTTAATTTTATATCACCCTACATGCTTTGGCATGCAAGAAGCAAAACCAGCCAGAGAGATTATTGCGGGACTATGTGCACAGCAATCTCAAGTGTTCTGATTCATTTTTCTAGCTTCAACAGTTTATAGTAATGAAAAACTTAGCTGTAACAGAGGCAAAGTATCAGAAAGGTACCAACTTTTACTTTATCAGTGGAATTTTGTTTGGCATTTTGTTCCTTTTGCACTGTGAACGTTGCATATATTTTCACACTGCTTTCCTTCAACAAGCTGTTCCTAGTAGGCACATACTGATTTAATAAAATCTTACAGCTGTAGCTGAGAAGTGTCCTGAATAATAATAAGTCTTTTATACTGAATAAGACTTCATTTAGAAAATACTGCTGATGAAAGGTGGCAAATTCATTAAACTGCCTAATTGCTCCATGTGCTTGTACTTCAGAAAATACTATTTTTAAAGTTAGATCACTTGGTTATCTCATAATCTTTATACACCTTGCTTTGTGTTACAGCTGTGTTTGAAGAACAACTCTGGTGATCCAAAAATTAAGTCAATGATTCAGAATTAGCTTCAGTAGCCATGTGAAACTTTCCAGTTTTGTGCCTTTCTGTATGAAGAAGGTCATGGAGCTTTTGCATGAAAACACAAGATTTATTTCTTAGGTAAGTTTGCCTTTGTAAATTGCAAAGCATCATGGATGGTTACTTTTTAGTATGTTGAAAAGATATGAGCATCCAACTCGCTCGCTATTATCCCTATTTCATTACTGCAGATAGATGCAATAGAAATGGCTTTCTTTTTCTTCCTTCAGTAACTAGACAAGGAGAGAAAAGGGAACAGCTGCATGTTAAAGTAGATTTGATCTCTTTGCTATATATTGAATTTGCTTTCATTTATTGGTATTTTTTGATGTTTAAATAACTATTTTTTTGAAACTACTGTTGTCCATTGATTGAGACAGAACTGTTTCAGTCTTCCTCAAGCTGGTAAAACCATAGTTTTGATACATAGATTGTAGTGATTAACTTCTTATTTGAAAGTAAATATAACATAAAGAAGACTGCTTTCTCTTGGGTTCTTTTAAATTTTTACATTAGTCATTACTATTAGTTGTTGAAGAAGGAAATTATTAGAGTCTGCATATAGTCTCAAATCTGCAGTTTGGATGCCTGTAATAAGGAATAACTATTTATTCTACTTTTAATGTCATGTCATACACTGATCTCATAAATTAAAAGAATACTAATTCCGCTCACTTCTCTGAGTAGACAATTTATCCCCTAAAAGTCTACTGTGGTTTATTCCAGTTGTGATCCCAATGAAACATTATACTTCACAACTAAGCCTAAGTAATAAAATATCTTTCCTATCAGTCTATAAAATGGACTATGTAACAATTTCTCTCTGTGGAAAAACTGAAAAAATTTGCCATAAATGGTGATGGAATTACATGACATTGGTCAATAGTGTGCTAGAATCAAGACACTAGATCCTGCTTATTTAGGCGAGAG
This sequence comes from Coracias cyanogaster, assembly GCA_033124195.1. Taxonomy (NCBI): domain Eukaryota; kingdom Metazoa; phylum Chordata; class Aves; order Coraciiformes; family Coraciidae; genus Coracias; species Coracias cyanogaster. The sequence continues at coordinate 2,802 of JAVSBS010009338.1, read as the reverse complement.
TGGGATAGAACTTGCCTTAAGGAAATCATGCACAGAAACATCGTGGTTTAGCTTGGTGGCATTTGGAGGTTATCCTATATACAAAATGAAACTTCTATCTGGATCACTTACAGCGCAGTAAGGAAAAATGTCCTAGCTGCTAATGATTAGTTAATATAATGGCTGATTGCTTACATAGATCATATCTGGTCCTGCTTCTAGGGAAAATACACTGGGAAAATCTAATTGCATTAGCAACCATTTCTGATAAATAAAAGCAGCTGTGAGAGAAGGGAGCATTATCCTTTCAGCTGGGAAAGGGGCAGGAGAAAATTGTGTCACTGAGTGTTGTATGTGGTATCCCTGGGTGTTGTACCTGCTCCAGCATGAAGCATCCAGTACAGGATATACGATGACAGGGCTTCCAGACTATGCTGCAGCACCTGCGAATGAGACTCACCCTGGCAGCACACAGAGGGAAAAGTTGAATTGCATGAAAAAGTTCTTTGATTTGCATTAACAAGTCACATCAGATTGTTTTTAATTTTTCTGAAAGGTTTTTATTTTTTTCTCCTCATAGAAATTCTGGGGTTTTTGGGGTCAAATGCAAACTAAATGATATTTACCCATATGTCCCCTTTGGAAGAAATTCTTATTGATGTTTCAGTCATAGACAACTACGTCTTGTGGGAACTTGTTAGAATTTCATTATTTTTCATTGAACTACATATCCCATTGCAGATTTAGGAAACTGTCACTATTCATGTTTTGAAGAAAGAAGGAAGAAATTCTTAGATTTTGTTTTAGCTTATTTTTTTACATAACTTAGGAACAGAAATGTTTAAATGGATTGTTATTTAATTCTATTTTGTCTAACTAAAAAAACATTATATGAGACTTAAAGGGGAGTTGTCTGAAATATTCTTCTGATGTTTCAGCTCTCTTGCCCCTTTTACCATAATATCATATCACTATATCCCACCTGCTTTTGTGTCAACATGATTGCCTTTCCACACTACAATATTGATATCAGATTTTGCAAAATTCAATAATTTATTATTTTTATAATAAAGAGGCCTCTGGCATTATTATTAAAAAAAAACCCAACCAAATACCAAAGCCAACAACAAAGGCATGAATGTTGTACAGTGATATCACAGGGTAGGGAAATTGTAAGCAAACTTCCTTCAACGCTGGTTGAATAAATTATTTTATGAGGATTGATTCATTTTGAAAATGTATATTTTCACTAAATTGTATTTATGCAACATATTGGGACTTCATTGAGCTGAAAGTTTTATTTATGCAAAATACGCTACCATGGGACCAACAAATCAAACCTGTCATTGACAGATATAACTTTGCAATGCATCTAATTACCATACTTACACTAGTTAATTAGTTGCCACTCATCCCCAAACCCCTAACATCTAATTTGTAATCATTGTAACAAAGAAGATTGAAGTTTAAGATTAGTATGCACAACTTGTTCAAATTCCATTTAGTGTATCATGGAAGAAAATCTAGTCTAAATAAAATGTATTTCATGGCAGAGTGTAAAAGATTTATGTACAAACCCTTTTGAAACCAAAGAACAATAAATCCAATAAAATCAAGGACAAAAAATTAGTAGGCTTCTTTAGGAAATTTTCCAGACAGTGCCTGGAGTTTATTAGTAATTGTATGACTCAGCTTGCCTCATTTTTTGAACATCACTCTTTAGTGTCTGAACAATTTGGTAGCATTAAGAAAGCTGAAATTAGGTAGTTTAAGACATATAGCAGTGGAGTCATCGGATATGGCCACTAAGGAAAACAATGTAAGTCATCTGCTTAGGTAAAAATCTGCCTTGCACTGTGTGGCTACAGGGATTTTGGTATACAGTACCCCTGAAATTGTTCCTTATACCACTTTGTAATAAAACATGGATAGGAATTGTGCCATGCTGTTACTACAGAAATCATCTTTGTTATTCAATATTTGCAAAGCTCTAATATGATTGAGAATCAGCTGTTGTAGTCAGTATTTTCAAACTTCTTTCTTCTCTGCCATTTAATCTATGTAAGATGGCAGACACTCTCTGATACATGAGTTCATTTGTCCCAATATCCATTCTCAAAACTTCAATACCTTAATCTTTTCTATATTTCAGCTGTAGTTGTGGATAAGGTATTTGATAAACAATAAATTATATCTGTAATATAGGAGACTGCATTTAAAAGAGTATGGTAGATGAGCATTTCTTTCTACTTTTCATTTTCTAAAATTCTTACTACTTTTTACACCTATTTGGCCAGTTGCACATTATTTTAAACAGTTACTTTGTTGGAGGTATGTATGTGCTCACCATCCTTACATAGGTGACATGAAACCTTCTGAATAAAGACAGTGTTGGTGTTTCTTCTCATATTCATAACAGAATTTTGTACAGAAATTCAGGAAGGCTTAGAAAGCAAAACTTTTAAGTCAGAAGCTTATGCAAAACCTGATTTTTATTTATTTACTTGAACATATGTGACTTTAATCCACCCACCTCTTGAAGGCAGATGCTGCTGGTATTTTCAGAGATTTCCCTCAAATCCTAATAAACACATCTATGTACTATTTTTGTCTGTGTCAACATTATACAGTAAAAAAGACACTAATCCCATTATATGGTAAATTAGGCAATAATAACAGACATTTCCATTCCTTAATAAAATCGCAAATATTTCTGGTTTGCTCTCCTTAAACTGGATGTTTTCAGAGTAGTAGAGATGTAGAAGGCAATGAAAGTGGGGTTCCAGAGATTTCGACACTTTAGTTGAACTGTTTGGATTTATT
>JAVSBS010009337.1:2110-28532 GCA_033124195.1 Coracias cyanogaster | reverse complement strand
CGTGCTTTTTCTTTGTGTGCCTCCTTTAGTCTCCTACTCCTGTTTTCGCCACCTCTTTTTTTCTTTTAACTTGGCTTCTGCTAACCTGGTGGCCACTCATTCTTGTTTGAGAAAGCTGAATCCCTTTCCAGCATTCCTGTGCCACCTAGACTTTTGTAGACCTCTTCTGTCTGTCTTTCTCAGGACTCATTTTCCTTTTTCAGTAGTCTGTAATGGTTGATTCTACTCTGAGTGCTGCTGAACTGATGTTTTTTTATGGAGCAATGTAGTTACGTGAGGCTGCAATCATCTTCTGGATAAGTTTCTCAGAAAAAAATATAGCTAAATTTATCAAGCTTTGATATAAAAGCATAAAGGAGGTCTAGATTTATGTCGGCTGGTACAGTTACATAAAAGATCTCAGAAGAAGTTGCATCTGTAAAACTGCTCAATAATCAACTACTCTGCTACCATAAAATATTTCAGTGTATCCTATTAACAGGAGATGGCTCAGTCATACCAGTGAAGTGATCGCTTTCGAATAGATATGTGTCTTTACTAGGGGGTGACCAACTCAAGCCCTTTTAATTGCAGACAAGGACTAAGGGATACTCGGAAAGTAAATCTCCTTTCACCCTGAAGTTTCTTATAAGTAATGGCATGACCTGAAATCACTTCTGAAATCAAGAAAAAATATATCTCTGCAAGGAAAACCTGCAGTTACCAGCACGGATAACTGCAAGACTAAGGAATTCATTGACAGGACAGGTTTGGTCTAGTGGCTGGTTTGGGGTGGCTTCCCTCCTGAATGGACCAAGATGTTTTAAAACCAATTTAGGAAGTGTCAAAATGTATCTGCTTAACATGTTGCTGTGTGCAAACCTGTCACGTAAGTACGTAATATAGCCTTGCTAAACAACACAGGAAACACGTCTGAAAGGTGATTGCTGGAGACCAACGGGCACGTCGGAATCTTTGCCTGCGCAGTTTTGAGCTAATGAACCTTCCTGAGCTCCCTACAGGACTGTTCATTGTTTTATCTTTAGCCAGTCCTTGTTTGGGGGGATGACAAGTGAAGTGGGACTGGGTAGAGAGTAATTTGAGCTGCTAACTCCTTCTTGTGTTTCGTTATGAAAGATGGAGGTGCAGAGGGTACCAGTCAGCTAGAATGCCCACTGTAACCGGGAGAATAAAAGTTACCGAAGAAGAAAGGTACAATGCAAAAAAAAAAAGATGAAAAATAAATGAAAATGAGACTATTGTAATAGAGCATATTTAGCCTATTTACCTTTTGAAAGGAAAATAAGAGGCTAATGACAAGAAAGGGGTACTGCATCGCATGGTGTGGTTATCTGTGTCTGGAGGCCTTGCAGGTGTGTACGTTTCAGCAGCAAGCTCCCCGTAGGGTCCGATGTGCTCTACACAGCGTAGGCTGGTAGTACAGCATGGAGCTAAACCCATCAACTGCCTTCACCTAAGGCACCAAGAGAAGCATTGGCATGTACCTCCAGCAAGTCAGGAGAGCAGCATACCCCGCTTTCTCCGCATTTCTAAATCCACAACACCGGGTGTGGAGGTGACTTCAGGTTTTCCCCAGGTGTGTGTCTCAGAGAGCTATTTCCTCAGTGTCTGTTGTGACAGACAACGCCTGCGACCCGACCTCGACGGTAACAATACTTGGGGATATTGTTCTGAAAGACGAATTGTCTCCTGCAGCTGGAGGCAAATACACTTCACAGCTGATAACACTGTATTGGAGATAGCCACTTGCTCTTCCAGTGGATGCTTGATTCAGCTTTTGTCAGCAACAGCAGCATTAAAATGTGTGTTAAAAAGTAAATTAGCCCAAGAAAGGGTAAATGTTGGTATTATCCTGTCTGCTATTGCCTCCATCAACAGGTCCTGTTCTGATTAGCCTATGGGGAAGGGGTGGTGCTGGGTGGGTGTGCTGCCAGGGCAGGTGTTTGACATGATCACTCAGCATCCTATTAACAAGGGTATTTGCAGAGTATTGTGTGCTGTTTTGTTTTGTTTTGTTTTCCTGAGAGGGTATAAATGAGTCTTTAAATGCTTGTACTGCAAGAAATATTCTTCAGGAGAAACCATGACAGATCTTAGTCTGCTGCCCCAGAAAGCTGGTTTCAACCACAGCTTACTGTGAGGCCTTTCTGGTTTTAGTGTCAGCCATGTGCAGCTGCAGGGTGATCAACTGTGGTTTCTAGGGCCTGGCTTGCAATGGAGACTGTAGCAAGGGATTGACCCTCTGTTTCCACTGCTGATGGAAGAGGGAAGCTCCTTTGGGAGAGGGTATCCTCTCATTTGCACTCTCAGAGCTGTGCTTTGTCAGGTTTCCATGTTCTAGTAGGTTATTTTGCAGAAGCAGTGCAGCTCCCTTTGCTCGCCAACAGTCAGACAGGAGTCCTGGTCCTGCTGCTACCAACCTCAGCCCCTGCCACCTTTCCTCATGAGACTGGAGGGCTTCCCACTGCCCACCTTGAGATCCTGGTGTGAGTGACTTCTCACTGTGCTGGGGGAAGGGAGGAGTTGCCTGCTTTTCCTGAAAGAAATTAGTATTCCTGTTGTCCCAAATCTGGGTTCTAGTGTGAGCCAGTAAGACACAGAGTGGAGGTATTCCACGTTTATTTCATCGATGTGCATAGATGGGTGCCTGTCCCAAGACAGCACAACCTAGCTCAAGAAATGTCTGTATTTATACACTTATGGTTACAAATTCAAATACGTACTACATATTCACTGTTATTATTTTTATTGATTGGTTCTGATCTCCTCACTACTTATTTAAATTAGTGTGCAGGTGTTGTCTTCTTCCATTGTTCTCTTCTGAGTAGGTGGTATAATTTGGGTAGGTGGTCCATGGGCCGGTGGTCGTGATCTCCCCCTGCCAGGATCACCTCTTGCCTACTTCTTCCCTAATCTTGGCAGTTCCAGGCAGTACTTCATCGTTTGCCACCCAAACCAGTAGTTCACCATTCTTTACCATCTATTTTGGACAGGAGTATCCTTCTTATCAGCAAAGCCCCATTCTCTAGTAGTTAGTCCTAAATCCAACCTGAGATTAATCACGTCTAATCACTTCCTCTACCCTGATTCCAGGTGGGCCCCGCGCTCTCCCTTGGCCGGGGCCTCTTCTCCGCCCCTGCTCTGAAGGCCGCGCTGCGGCCAGGCCTCGCCGCTGCCCGCTGCCGATGGAGGGCGGGGGGCGCCGCTAGGGGGCGCCAGAGGCCCGCGGGGCCGGGGCTGGGACCCGCGCAGCCCGCCCGTTCTCCGGGCCCGCGCGTGCGGCCTGCCAGGCCTTGGTCCCGGCCGGGGCTGCGCGGGCCGCCTGCGGCCTGGGGCTCCTGCGCGCTGCTGCGGCCGCTGGCATTGCGGTGCCCACCCGCCTACGGCACTGCGGCCTCACCGGCTTCCTTCAAGTTGCAGGGGCCTTTCCGTCCTTTCAACCTGTTCATATTTTGTACAGGCCCTGCCCGTCCCGCAGACCTCTTCCTCAGCTCGAATGCCAGCGCGTAACAAACACTATCCTCGGCCTCCTCGGTGCCGAGTGGCGGACGCGGGCTCGCCCGGCTCCCGGCTGCCTGCTGGGGCTCAGCAGCTCACCTTTTCCACCCTTTGTTGACTCTCGTCAGCAGAGCCTCTCGTCCGCCAGAACCCCACCGTCCTGTGCCGCAAGGCTGCTGCTCAGCACTTCGGTTCCCCTCCCATCCTGATGCACCCACCGGCCTGTCCTGACAGAGAGAAACCCTATGGACTGTCTTCAGGTGTAGTGTCACTGAAGAGTTCCCCGATCTGTGGCCTTTATAAAGTCATTTCAATGAAACCAGTAGAATTCATACTTAGGCTAAACACCTAACTAGCTCTGCTACCATCATGCAGCACAAGTGCCATTTGTCACAAAGAAATGCACTGGGAGCAGATCCCCTGTGTGTCATTCAATATCGTGATAGGTTAAGTGGTGATTGTAAAACTCTTCTATCCCACAGAGCCGCAAAGAATTGAATCTTGACATTAAAATATTGTGAAAAGCTGCATGTCATGTTTCTGAATAAGTACCAGAATATTCTCCTAGGCTTTTTCCACCCCTTATTTAAATCATTTTTTTCAGGGAGATACTTGGAAATGTCACAAACTTTGGTATCTTTATTTGAACTGATACAAGATGCAGAAAGTCAGACCTGTGCAGGGGGTGAATCATTATCTAATCTACTCATATGTGAAGCTTTGAGACACTCTTGTTTATTTCTCTCATTTCCATCTGATTCATCTCCATTGATCCACAGATACATAAGCAGCACAGGGGAGAGTTGGAAAGGGTCATTCCTGATGAGAAATGGATTTTTTCCCCCACGCTCATTGTTGTCGAGGACCGTCAGTTTCCCTTGGCAGCCCATACAATGGGCTTGCTCTCTAATAAATGCAGATAGCATTAAATTAATGCTTCATTCCCATGGTGACAAACAGTGGCATCCAGTTCCAGTGCAGGATAATTCAATGACAATATGGCAGCAAACAAGTACCTTGCCTGTTACGGGCTAATCAGAGATGCAGAGAGTGTTCAAATTGGACTCAAAGCATCCATGTAGCTTGGAGCAAGTTTATTAACCTGGAGACACACTGGTGAAAATAAGCTAGGAACCAGGAAATGAGAGAATGTGCATAAAAATAGAGCCAAAGCACATAAAAATAAGCATGAAAGCACAAGTCAATTTTAATTAAAATTTTATACTCTTCGTCCAGCTGTAACTGGAATCTGTGCAGGAGCTGTCAGGGAGGATAACTGTAACCACATCTCAGTGCAGGAGCGTAAGTATGCATGGAGATGAAGAAGAGCATCCATGGCTCATATGCTTGGTTGAAGAAGCTGGTAGAGATCAGGCTGCCAGCCTGGCGAATGGTGGAGCTTGGCTTTCTCATGTCCTTTGGTCAGAGCTTGGCAACCTACGGTAAGGCAAGGCTGTAGAGAACCAGCCCCAGACTCAGAGGTGTTTGGAAACTGAGAGCTCCAACAGACAAGAGCAGATATCCACAGCAGAGAGACTGTAGAGGCTGTGGAAGCTTGAAGGGTGACCAGAGCCCTTCAGCACTCTGCCGTGCTGCTGGAAAGGGGGCTGCTGGCCCTGAGGCAAGACATGGCTCTGAGGCTTCTCTCTCTGTTTCTCCTCTGCTGCTTTTGTCCCCTCCCACTGGATGCACAGCTGGTGGGCCTTCATTAGACCCAACAGTGAATGCATCTTTCTTTTGCATTTATAATACGTATGGGTAGATACTCTAGAGGGAACAAGATACTGAGCTCTTGAGACAGCTTGCAAAGGAGGAGAGATTTTGCAAGGACTGGGAATTCAGCCTTCATTATTATGACTTGCCCCAGGGTTCTGTTCTGCACATCAGCAGTTCTGCAGGAAGGGAAGGACCAAGGGTTCCCCTTTCACTTGCACTCAGCTGTACATGTCGCATGTTTCTGAAAGACTATTTTGCTGCATGTGTTCTCAGTGAGAGCAGTGTTTCAGTTAGTGCTTGGGATAAAATCTCATGTGTGCTAGTTTCTTTTTTCTTTTCATCAGATTAGTTCTGTAAAAGCTACTCATTTGTGTCCCCTAGAATTATTCTAAAGATTCTCATCGCACTTGTTTTTTTTTTATTAATGAAAGCTCTTGGAGCCACATCTGGCATGTTTTATTGATCATAATCTCATGGCTGGAAGCTCATCTTGGTAGCTATAGCAACAGAACTTTTTTTTTTCAAATGTCAACATAACTCCACAAAAAGTGGAATAAGGGGGAGCAGATAATTTAAATTACTGAAGCAGCTAATAACTCTTTTTTCTGTAACCCATTCTGAGTTCTCTAGTTTGGTACAGTAAACAATGGATAGGAACAAAAATCTGTTGAGAGCTATATCTGCCGTGGAAGCTCATGGAAGAGAATAACACAGATGCACATGGTGTCTTAAGAGTCCTTTTTGCTGGTTGTGCATTGCTCCCATCCTCAGCTAGGTTGTAGGCATCATGGGCAGGCTGAGGGCATGGACCGTGGAGAAGCAGCACCACAGAGCACATCTTCACAGCCCTCCCTCTGCTACCCAGCCAGCCAGCGGTCCCAAACACTGCCCACAGCAGCAGGGCTTGCTCCAGTTCTCGGGGCTGAGAGGCAATCCCAAAGTGTGCCTAAAGGTTGAGGTGGAATGATACAGACTGAAATTACAAATTTCTCTAAGTGCACTCTGATGCCTAAAGACCCCTGTGAAGTTAGCACCACCAAGTTGTTCTTACCAGAGGTTTTGTCAGGTATGTCTACTCAGGCACAAGCCACGTCTGAAGCAGGAGACCTGCAGGTAACTGGCCTGTGTTGCAGGGTGGCTCTTGCCTCGGCTTCAAGGGCCAGTGTTTGGCTCTGAGAGCACACAGAGCAGTGTTTCTTCATCCTGCCTAATAGCGGCATCCTGCTAGCACTTGAAAATGGTGATGCTGGGACAGTCAAATGAAGCAGTGGGTGGATGCTGTTGCCTCCCTTGCTTTCCCTTAGGGCTTTCCAGCAAGACAAGCAGAGAACCGCCCTCATCTCCAGCCAGGGCAGAAAGTCAGATCCAGCTGCAGCTGCTTGCCTGCCTTTTTCAGGTCTGCATTAAACTACAAACGGGTATAAACAGTATTTCTAGAAAATTTCTAAGGATTCAACCCTTGACATCATCTTTTCAGCAGCTGAAAAAAATAGCCCTTTGGAAGTGCTGGAAAGCACAGCCCTGAGAAAGTCGCAGAGTGTGAAGGGCAGGCTCCTTCCCTGGGGCCCCCAACTGCTCCCCAGGTACAGGCTAGAAACTGCTCCCGTCGGCTCCCTGTTTGGTGATCAGTGCAAAACGCTTTGATGGCCTTGACGTGTTCCCCCCATTGACACATGTTTCTCAGATCCCTGGGATCCCTGGGGCGCGTGGCCTTGGGCAGGGCTGAGGTTCTTCGCAGCACCTCACAAAGGGCCTATATTTTTATTATTATTGTTGCTGTTGTTGAAATGAAGCTCGCAGCTACAGGACAAGTCACCTGGGGCTCTGCTGCTCTAAATATCACCTATTTGACCCCTACTTCTGTGCAGTCCTCCTCCCCCCAGCCCCACCAGCAACACTGCACAAGGCTTTCCCTGCAGATGCCCTTTCCACCCAAGTAACCCCACAGATCAGCCTCTTCTTTCCATCCTGCTTAAAAATCAGGGTGGGTTGGTTGGGTGTTTTTTGCAATGTCTTTCCTGGGTTATGTCAAATCTCCATCCATCCCAGCAGATGGCTGTGGCCGGGTGTAAGTGCATCTGCCTTTGCCCTGGCCACTTACCCCCAGCCACAGCCACAGCCCCAGCATTTTTTTCCCTCTGCAGATGATGCAGCTGCTCATGCGTGTTAATCCCAGCAGCAGGTCACTGAGTGGGAACAAGGCGGGGATTGTTCCTCCAGAGCCTACGGGAAAGCAGGGGCGTAAGGCATGGGGAGGGGAGAGGAAAGACGCACTGCCCCATCCCAGACAGCAGCAGAGGGTGAATTGTGTCTCCATTTCACTCTGGGTAATACCAAGTGCAGGTTGCTGTAAGAAATGCTGGAAGAGATGCTGCTTGTCGCTGCTGAATAAAAGGGTGAGTTGGCACGGGCTGGCGCTGACTTGGTGAAACACGTTTGCCCTGTGCTGCACGCACAGAGCACCCCAGGAAAGGAGATAACCATCAGGATTATATGTAACTGTGGTGCCGCCAGGGATTTGATGCAGCAAAATACTTGTGCCGTTATTGGTTTCTGCTGGCTGAAGCGCACGTCCCTGCTAGGGCAGGACTCTTGCTGCTTTAATGCTTAGAAATTCAAGGAGATGAAGTAGAGGTTACAACGTCAGCGGGAAGGACCAGTCTGTCGTGTAGTTAAGGATGGGCTCTGTGATGCTTTTCTTTGAGTTCAGTTAGTCAAGTGCATTGCTGTGAAGAGTTTGCAGTTTTATATGGTGAGAGCAAAAATAGAAAAGTACATCCATAAGAGCAGAAAAGCCAATGTACCTAGAGAGAATGTCAAAGACAAAATGGCTGGTGGTTGGGGGGAAGTCAAGGGGACTTCTTCAGAGAAGTACGCGTGGTGTTGGTCTGGAAAGGAATAAAAATGTGTAGAGTTTCTCTTTACTCAGTTTCATTTGTTCCCCTGCCCTACATTTCCCAAATGCTATTCCAGGAAAATCCTTTCACCTTAAGCAGATGTTTTATTCTATTAGCATAGCTAAGGGCCTCTAACAGCACAGAGTAGTGTCATTTGCGGGATCGTCAACAGAAAATTTAGCATCCACTAGGAAGTTTTGGACTCATACAGACCTCATATATTTTTAAAAAGACTAATGAGACTACCTTTTATTTTAATTCCTGTTGTATCTCTTACAGCAGTGCAGATTACACACCACCGCGCACATCTAAGAGGAGCCTCAGACAGCCCCATAACTCAACATTCAGGTGGACTCACAGCAACCTGCCCTGACCCTGTTACCTCCTATTTTTCCACACCCAAAATCATCAAAGTCCCTAAGTGTCTGTCACCTCCCAAGCCACAGCAGCCAGGGAGAGGGGAGGTGCTGACCCCTATTACAGGCAGATTAGGAAGTCTTTGTGGCAGGGAACCTGCTACAGTGATTGTTGCAGCATTTGGTATTCAATAACTATAGGATTAAGGATGGGAAAGGGCTTTTCTACCTCTGCTGATGAGTGGTGACCTCTAGGCTGGAGACTCACACTGACTTGACCCCATAAATTTTTTACAGACTCCGTATGAAAAAAGGGAGAGCTTCCGCAGGTGGACCTGAGAGGGCAGTGAGAGGCTGCAACTGCTTCTGGGCGGAGGAAAGGGCTGAACGAGAGCTTCCCACATCTTGGCTGACTATTTTAACCACTAAACCAGCGGGTGAAAGTAGCAGCAATGAAAACCAAACACAACACCCAAATGAACCAAACCAGAAAGTTATGAGTCATGTATGGGTCTACAGAGAGGATCCCCTATTCCCACTTCCTGTATACCTTCAAAGAGCTGAAAAACCTCCCACCTTTTTTTTTTTTTATGATGGGATTAGTAAGAATATTTGCAAAGAAGTGTTAAAGCCCTCGTGGGGAGTGGGGCTGGGCTCTACCCTACCTGGCAGTTTTTCTAGCAGCTGCCTGGGGCATGCTGCGCTCCATGCCCTGGCTTTTCATCTTACAGGTGTCCTCCCTCTTCTGTGTCCCCTGTGTAATTGGGGTATTATGAACACTAGCTGAAAAGTTAAATATCACAGGGTGCTATTGCAGCCCAAATCACCCCTGTGACTCTAGTCCATGCTTGCAGATAGTTGTGTAGCAGGATTATTTTCTAGGCTTGGAGCCTGGAAATGCCAGGTAGAGAAGGAGAGCAGGGCAATGCATTTAGCTGAGGAGTTAGGTTTATCCTCTGTAATATTACTGATAGGATCACTTGTATTTGACTCAGTCAGCGTTCATTTAATACATATGCATTAACAAATACTCATTAAAGCCAGATAGGAGCTGACTGCTGTCTAATACACCAAATACCTCAGGCTACTCACAGTACTACACAGTGTATGCAGCATTTAATTCAGGTATATATATAAAAACACATATGTATGTACACATATATGTGTGTGAATGTATGCATGTACACGCGTGTTTGGATTTCCTGTTCCTCGAGACAGTTATGCTCTGCTGATCCTTTGACACAGACACAGCCTTGTGGATGCTCCCCAGTTGGAATGACCTAATTTCCGCCGCAAGTGTGAGGTCAGGCAGGGCCCCAGCCCACACAGCCTGAGGTCAGCGGCAGCCCCACCAGTGCCCAGGGAGGCTGTGGCCAGAGAATCTCCTGCTCCAGGGAGCAGAGCAGCCACGGGTTAGCATCCCTCTGGCTGGTGGGAAGGGAGCAGCTGTCCTGCCCCAGCAGAGCATTAGCTGCTTAAACCAGTGGGCACAGATAGGGCCTGACGCCAAGTGTCAGAAAAGCTTGCGTTTTATTTAATACAGCCACTTCCAAGGCAGAGTCTGAGTTGGCAGCCGTCCTGTGTTGTAGGCTCCCTGCTGTGAATTTGCTGCCCACTCCACGGAGTGCAGGGAGCATTTGTGCCCTGAAAATTCCACGTGTCATTGTAATGCTGTGGCTGGTCACACCACCATTGCTGACAGCAGCAACACACCAGCTGCTCGTGCCAGGGCAGACTGAGCGGGCAGCCGGCAGCTCTGGCATCTCGCTGTCAGGTAGCTTTGGTGGCAGTGGAAGGGGTGAGGGTGGTAGGAAGCTGCTTGCTGCCACCTCTTTCTGCGCAGGCATCCCCAGAGCATCAGTACAGTGGAAGATCTCATCCTGTACTCTGATTTACTCAGAAGAAGATAGGTCACTAAATACTGACTCACTCTGCAATGAGAATGATATGTTCCAAACAGCTGCAGGTCTCTCCTACTCTCTGAAGTATTCTTGTGAGGGAGTGATGTGGAATATGTTCCCCTCTGAACTGTTACTTTCATTTGATGTGTGTGCTAATGCGTGTGCAATGCTGTCACTGAGATTACCCCACACTGTCACGTGTTGGAGACTCTGTACCGTTTGTTTCTATAATGGCACTTTGTACTGCTAAACATTTTCAACTATTTTTTAAAAATGAAGAGCAGACAAACAAATATTGGGAAAGTCTTGCCTGAGACAGGGAAAACAGCTCCTGGGAGAAAACTGTTTTTTATTGCTTATAGTTTGTGAAACACTTCACAGAGGTCAGACTTCTGTGTAAAGATCACACATGGGACTACAGGATGATTTTCTGAAATTACCATAGTATGTTGGTTGCAGAGGTAGAATATCTGTTATTAATTTGACATGAAATAATTAAAGTTAATAATAAAGCTGCTTTTGGAGGGGCTGAGGTGGTAGGTCTTTGTTCAGCTTAAGGCACCTTGCTCTTAGTCTGCCTCTTAAACTGCTCTGAAAAAGATTTACACAACATCTTGCCTCTGCCTCTACAATTCATCTGTGCTAGCCGAGCTGTGTCCCAACCCTCCCTGTCTCCCCTTGCAAAGGAGGGCAGGCCTTTGCCCACAGAAAAGGGAATGTTAAAGGAAAAAAAGAAAACAAAACAGCCCCAAAACCTCAGGAAAGGGACTGCGCTTTGAAGGGAGCCAGCCTGCTCACCCACTCTCCGGTGACTCATGTCCTTGGTGGCTGTGCACAGCAGCCTCAGCGTGAGCCTGAATCAGGATGTTGATGGATGCCACGGGCAGCCATGGGCATGTTTAGACTAAGCGGGAGGTTCAGGTCTCGGGTAGCAAGGCTGTGGCACACTTCACTGTTCCTGTCGCAAAACAGGCATGTACCAGACGTGACACAGGCCTTTTTAGAGACACTGTGTTGGCTTTGCAGGCACTTTTTGAGAACTCCTGGCTGACAGTGTCCAGAGTGTCACCAATGTGAGAGCCATAACCTGAATTGCCCGACGGTTCGGTAGCTGCAGGGCTGCAGGCGGTGGTGTGCGGGAGGAGGTGTTCAGCAGGGAGGAGCCCATGGCACCACGGAGAGGTGACTCAGCGGAGCGTGCTGCCAGCCTCGCGGCAGGCCTGGGCCTACGCCGGCCGCCACGCTCCTTCCTGGAAGGAGTCTCTGCTGCCCTTTCTCCATAAAAATTATGAAATTGCCTTCTTCAGAGGAGTATTACTCAGTCATATTTCACTAGATAAACCTCCAAGCTGGGTGCGATGCCAGGAAAGGCTTGAGGTTAGCAAGTCAGGGCGTCAAAATCCACTCTTCCTACTTGGCAAAAGCCACTTACACTGTGACATGGAGACATGCCTCCAGCTGGCCCTGAGCATTTTGCTGGCACTACTTGCCTAAGATTCGCTGCAATTTCATACTTCTTGAATGACTGGCTTGGATAGATCAGATCTTTGATGTATTCCTACCAACGCTGTGTGTTGGAACAGGAGGAAGTATAGAAGGACTCGTCAGGACAACAGTAATTAGCTGCAACTTCCAAATTGAAATGCATAATTAATGCTGTGTCACATACCAAGTATCAGTCATGCAATGAGAGGGTTGTGATGGCAATTAGGAATTCCAGAGATTTAGGGCAATTGCTGTGCCAAAAATCCTGCTCAGCTTGTACAAATTGTCCTGGGCGGTATTAATCCATTGTGCAGCATCAGGCAGAGAGACTGCTTGCATCTCACAGTAACTCTCTTGCAAGCCAGTCTCCAAAAAGATGGCTGTTCCTCTACCCTGGAGCACATCTCTGGATGGTAAAGAAACCCTGAGGCCAGCTGAGAGCCAGCTCTCTCCCTGCAAAAAACAGTCAGCAGGAGGACCTCCTGCTCACCTTTCTTTGCTTGAAGTCTCCTCTTATGCAGACTCCTAGAGGCCTTTCCCTCCCTCACAAGCTTCTCCCCTTCCATGGAGAGTGGGAAGTGGATGTGCAGCAGAGAGCCCAGGGTCCCAACTCACCAACCCATTGAAGAGCGCAGTGACAGCAGCACCCGAACAGCACTTCCCTCCACCACAGTCACCACCAGGTTATGTGAGCGTGGCACATGCAAGATTGATGGTGAGTGTCTCTCCCTTATGGCACCTTGGAAGAGATCATGGTTTTTAGCACTCAGAGGGAAATATGCCAGTTTTACAAATGCGAGCAGCCCTTACCTGCTGCCTACCAGTTTGGAGAACAGATCTCAGACTTTCCCATGCCATCAGAGATGTGTGAACAAAACTGATCTGTGCTTGCCTCAGTTCCTGGAGCTCAGCCATACTGTCTACTGAAACCAACAGGCTACACAGCTTGTCCATGGGTCTCCCACCTTCACTGTCACACATCCAGAATACCTGTCCTGGATCCGAGACACCTTTGCAATGGCTAAGCTCGTGAATTGCCCACCAGTAACATTTGCCATTGCAAAGGACATCCTGAAGGACAGCTCTGCCTGGCTGATGTCACTGCGTTTGTCCTCTGGTTCCACTGAAGGCTTCCAGCATCATAGAGGCACTGCCAGACTTGTTCAGTTTGGGGACCCAGCCTGAGATTTCCCAGTGTTTAGGTTTTCTCAGTCATGGTGAATGTTGGGGCAATTTCATGGTCACCTCTGAACGCAGGGTAAGGCCGGACTAGCTGCCTACCAATCAAGGTGGGGATGAAAAAGTGGTATCCCCAGTGAAGCTGAAATTTAAGATCATACTGCTTTTAATATGCTAAGGCACATGACAGAAGAGGGAGCTTGGTGCTGGTGCAGACCATGCAGTGCCCAGCGCTTGTCAGAGGGGGGAGAGGGAGGGGGCCGGTGAGATCCCCAGTTTCCACATTAGCATCACTCCTTCTCTTTCTTTTTGATTTTCAAGAAAGCAAACTTGGTTTTCCACCAAAACCCTCCCACCTCTATACCTCAAACTGTTCATGGCCTGCTACTGTTTTTCCTGAAGCATTTTGAACTAGATGCTGCTTTCAAACCTGTCCCCAAGCCTGCTGGCACTGCTAGATCAGGTTTTTTAACCTTCCACCCCTCTTACAATGTTTACTGCTCCCAGTTTGAATAATGGGAGATTAATTTAATTCTGCATCTTTTTCACAGAGTAATTGTTATTAAATCTCTGAATCCTGATGCGGTATTACCAAACAGCTTCTACCAGCTGCTACAGTGGTAGGGCTGGATCCACAGACCACTGTCTTTTGTTTGGTGAAAGACATACAGGACTCAAGAAGACCTAATTATTATTTTCACTGCAGACTTTCACAGGTCACTAAACTTACACCTGCACTAAACCAACTGCCATTATTATTCTGAACAGGGAGGCAGCCCCATCCCAACATTATAAACTGGTTTGAGAAAATTACTGATTTTTTCAGTTCAGCAGCTGAACCAAAATGTTAATAAAAGAAACAAAGAAAAAAATCAGAGTGAGCAGTATGTAAAAATTGCAGGTGTTTCTTTTAGGTTAAAAGAGCTTTGTCCACATAAACCACCCCATCTGACCCAAAGCAAAACATTTTATTTCCTTGCATTTATAAAAACAAAAACAGGGAGAAGCTCCATACACAGATCTGTTTCTGCACACTCAAATTTATCCCTTACACAGCAGATGGAAAAGATGGCAAAATAAGGGAAATTTAAACCCATGTCTGGCATTTAGGGTCTGTGGAAACTTCCCTGGCGCAGAAGGGTTGGGGACAGCCATATATTTGAGGGCCAAATGCCTTGGGAGAGACAGTTGCTCCTCTGGCTCTTCTCCTCCCCTGCAGCAGGTTTCCAGGAAATCATGTGAATAAAAGCCTTTGTAAGGAGAGAGGGTCACGGAGACCAGCAGGAGAGGATGATGCCAGCCAGCCCCACGCTGAGAAGTCCTCCCTCAGAAGGCAGCTGTGCCCTCATTGTTCTGGGTGAATTACAAGGCTCTGCAAGGATGTCATACTAACCCAAAACGTTGCCGCTGTGTCCAACTGACCAATAAATTAATTCTTGTTTGGGGATGCTCCCCTGAATAGCTGGGTAATCGCTGCTCATTGGCTAAATGCTTCCTAATGGGTGAGGTTTCATTTGGAGTAGATGTGAGTCTCCATGCCTAGGGGTGAGTGTTTTTCAGTGGTGCAAACTGGAAGAGCCTCTGAGTGAGCAGGGCCAAGAGCATCCTGCAGCATCCTCCATCTGTAGTGGGGAGAATTGACATCAGCAACTAATCATATTTTTGTTTGTTTGTTTTTCTAGAAATAACTATTTGGGTCAAATTAATGAACAGTTTTGGGATGGCTGAATTACTTTTGGGGGAGAATTTGCAATTTCCTTCTAAGAAACTGCTGAGATCTACCTGTAAATTACAATAGGCAGCTCTGAGGATCCTTTGGGCAGGTGGAGACCATGTAGAGAGACAGAAGTGAGACAAAACATTTTCTAAGCAAAGATATAATTAGGGATTAGAGAGACTGATCCTACTACATAGTATAATTAGGAGATTATGGCGTGGCATTGGCCTGGATTAGACTTGACAGAAAAATCTCTAGCCTGCTATGTAAAACCTTCCTTTTGAAATTGAAACCTCTAAACAAAAGGTCTTCATTCTCTTCAACCCATGTCATGCAGCAGTCTTGTGCTGCTAAGGCTTGCATGTTGAGGAGTGAATGGAAACTTGTATGGTCTCCTGGGTTAGAGGTAGATAAACCCCTGATGGAAGGTGACCACCAGCTCTGTCTGCTACTTCCCCTTCCCTGCAGGGAAACTGGTCCCAGCTGAGCCTCCTCTGGTGTCCCCAGCCCTCTCTGGACAAACCTTTCTTTGAGCCCCTCATGAGTGTCAGCAGCATGAGGCTGTGCATTTGAGGACCCCTTGCTCTGGCTTCTGGGCAGGTTCCTGGTAGGATCTCCCCTAGGGTTTGGGAAGAGCACCTGCCACCTCTTGGGGATTGAGTGGGAGGACAAAACCACTTCCTTACAGGGTAAGTGGGGCCAGTAAGGCATCCTATGGGCCAGTGGGCAGGGAGAGAGGGAGAAACCCATCTGTGCACAGCCTCAGCATCACAAACTTCTGCATTTGCCAAGCCAGCCCCTAAATCAAATGAACACAAATAAAATTGTGAGAATCAGCTACACAGATTACATTATCTTACCTCCTACCCTAAAGCATTTCTAAAATCAATAACTCTGAAAAATAAAAAGAAATCATGCCTGTAAATGGACCACTGGCAAGATAGCCTTTGGTATGCTCTTCATACCATATGTTGATTAACCCTTGCTTAAAGTCAGTAAAACGCTCCAGTGAAGCATCCCCCAAATCCAGCAGTAAGACCAACACTGCCATTCAATTGCAGTATTTTTGTGGTGCCTGGAGCCAGAGATTCCCTGAGAAGAGGTGAGTGGGGAAGTGTAGTGCCTTCCTGCAGCTCCAGGCACTTCACTGTGGGTTTCCTTGTCATGCACTACAGTTGCAGCAGCAAGGCTGCCCAGTTCCCAGAGCATCTTCTTCTTTCCGCATACTACTTTTTTCTCTTACCTAGTATTAAGTCTTCAGCACAGAAGTCACCTTCTTACTATGTTATATCTATTGTTCACAGCAGTATAGATTGTAAATGGGAACAACTCTGAGCACTTCCCTCATTATATACTCTCCAGCACACAGGTGAATAATAAAATAATATTCTGCATCTTATGGTCAATTGACAAAAATAAATCAGCGGACAAAATGCATGTGACAAAAGCCCTGCGGCCTCCATAGATCAATTTCCTGTTTCTCTTTCTGATGCTCAAAAATCAATGTATAGTAAAGTTTCAACAGCCTACACATGTAAGTGCCAGATAACAAGACGAGATCTTGACCAAATCAAAGGCTTCTTTTACTTTGCGGAGCATTGATTTTGACAAGGTCATTTGCCTTTCTCTAGCTGTGCAACCACAGAATGAAAAATTGCAGAATTTACAGAAAATAGAGAGTCATGAGCACATCATCTTGTCAGGCTATGATTTATCTGGAAATGAATGACTGTCAGATTTCCTCATCTTAGGAAGCTAATCTGAACACTGACTGTGGTCTAGCAATTTTGCTAAACTTCCCAGTACTCACACCATGCCAAGTATTCCAGATAACAAAATGAAGATATTTAAACATGTGATTTTAATTAAAAATTATGCCAGAGCAAGTACTTGGATTCTCAGATCCATCCTCTTTTAGGGCATTATTTGGAATTGTTTTACAATTTTATCTACAATCTTCATGATACACCATAGGCTTGTCTAGTAAATGTAATTGTCTCCCCTCTACATGGTATTTTCCTTGGTCAAGATTATTACCCCCTTGAGTACCTTACTTAGCCTTTTGCTATCTGACAAGCCAATTAAAAAGTTATTTGAAGTTGTAAGCAAAGAAGTAAAAGAAGATTTAGAACTATAAAAAGTAATCTGTATCCTTACATAAAAGAACCTGTCTGGGGGATATCACATTACTGCAATGTACAGTCAGGAATAAAAGGTAACACAGCAAATTGGAGCTGTCATTTCATCTCCCATTAAGAGATTAATTAATTTTCTTCTGACAGTGAGAAGCTGAGCTTCAACATAACAACGCTGATAGGAAACCATAAAAGCTTATTTTTAAAGTGCATATTGATAGTCATCTGCCTGAGATCCTATAAAGTACAGTAGATTGTTTTTCCCCACATTTTGCCTAGCAGGACCATTAGGTCATTTGTCAGAGGCTGCAGAAAGGCTCAGGAGCTCCTGAAATTGGAGTGCATCCCTCTTCCAAAGCAGGTTTTTTGTCTTTGTAAGATGTTGAATTTCTTACTATTCCTAAAATACCTATCTGCTTAGGTGAATTTTAAATGTGAGTCTTCTCACTTGTGCTTGGGATTAATTAACCATTGGGAGCAAAAGTCTTCTTGTCTATCTTCTTGTATATCATAACGAAATGACCTGAAAAGATCTGTATTTAGAAGAAAACCTACAAACTGTGCCTAGTTCTGCATAAAAACTCTGTTGCTGCTGCATGGTGGTTCCTTTGGGGTCCACCCAGAGCCCTGGGGGAAACTTGTTCCTCCAGCACTTCCAAAGATGCCACTTGAGCTGCAGCAAGCACCAGCTCACAGCTCAGCCGCTCAGTTTAAGGGGCTTGACTTTATTTCCAGGAACTGGGATGTTTCTCTGGCAGTCCACCCTGGTTTTCCAGCAGATGGCAATAACCCATAATGGGAGAGCGGGGGCTGTACACCAGTGGGGCAGGAGCCTCCCCAGCAGCCCTGCCAAATCCCAGCAGCAGGGAGAGAGAGGAAAAGCAGGGAAGAGAGAGCAAGGCAATGAATAATAGATTACTAAAATCTAGCCAGCTAGAAAGTGCATACACAGGAGAGGGGAAGAGTGCATAATTCATCTATAATTGCTTGGGGGGGTGGGAGGGGGTTAAATAAGGAAGAGAGACAGGTTGCACATTCCCTTTGTTTCTTTTTTAGTTTTCCAGTGGTGGAAATGTATTTTTGTTCACCCTTCTTAGCCTTAGGGCTCAAAGGTGACCCAGCTACTGTCGTGCCATCTGTCAGATGATGTGGCTGGTCGCACACAGGATGCCAAGGTGTGACTGAAGCATGACCTAAAAATGAATGTTGCCTGTAATCCTGCAGGCAAAAAGTGGTGAGCCTAGAGCATGCACCTTTAAAAGAGACAGGGACAAAATCCTGGTACTATCTTGTCAATGGCTATTTCATAGCTCCTGAAATTACTCTGGAGAAATTTCTACTTTGTGATTCACTGTTAATTATCTTGCTCACTTTGCAAACCATTGTATTTATGTGAGGTTGGCTTTTGTCACAGCAAATGGGGACCTGTTTAACTTTCTTGTGTTTGCACAGGATAAACAGGAGAGAACAGCACAGGTTGGCCAACCTGGAGTCTGTAAAGGATGTTTACTTGGGAATCAAGCACGTTTATGTCTAGAAGTGATGACTTTATGTGATAAACTTATGCCCTGCATTTGTCAAGATTAAATGCCTCAAAATTCTTATTGGTGTTACAGAAAGCAACATAAATACAGCTCTCAGCATAATATGCTCTCAGCTCAGAGGTCTGTCTGTGCCAACATCCCGTCTCTGAAAGTCAAAAAAATCAATCTCTTCTGGAGGAACAGCAAATGAGACAACACACCCTGGTTTCCTCTTCACTGGGGAGAGGTACAAAGGGCTGATCTTTGCTGTAAAACCTGAGCATTCAGAACCACTACTCTTCCACAGCTACCTGTGTAAAGCTTTTTTTGTTTTCTCATCTTGCTATGCTCTTGGCTTCAGTGAAAGACTTTGGCAACAAGTTCTATGTTCTAGTTTGTGTGGCAACCTTTCTCAGTTTCTACTTTATAACATTTCAATATCACTGAATGTTCCTGTCTTTTTTCTTTTTGTAAAAGAGTGCACTTAGAAACTTTTGTTCTTTCTCCTTGACATGATGTTATCTTTGTTGTTATAGTTACCTTGTACTGGTCTCTTCCAAAGACAAGTATTTTCAATCTCCTAAAAAAAAGGCATAAGCAAATGAAAAGAAAAATACTGAGGAACTCTTATAAGAAAAGGCAATTCTTCCATTTTTATATCTCCCTTTTCCTCTTCCAAGAAGCAGATTAAAAGTGCAGGGGGAGATAATTGTTTTGGGTGGGTATGTGCTTGAGATTCTAGTAAGAAATTAATTGCAAGAGCAATAGTTGAAAATTAGTGACTGTTTATTATTTACCCACCACTGTGGGTGGACCTGTTTTAACTTCTGTTGGCATGACAGCTTCTCAGCCTCCACAGCAACAACTTGTTTGATGCTTGTTTTTGAATCACTGTGTGTTCAGCACCTAATGAGACACTCAGCTTGCGGTGTGCATGGAGTATGTGGTCCAGATTACCAGCTCTGCATTTATTTTACAGTGCTGTTATGATAAAGCTGATGCATGGAGGTGAGCACTAGCATATCATCCAGTACCAGATGGACTGGCAGAGAAAACTGGAGCTTAAGAGCCCTGCTCAGAAGTAACTGTCTTGCCCTTTATTTTCTGACCAGGAGACAAGATGCCTATAGATATTGTGTTTCTTTTAATGATAACTTGTGGTTACTAATACACTGAACAATTTCTG
The DNA here is from genome assembly GCA_033124195.1 of Coracias cyanogaster. Classification (NCBI taxonomy): domain Eukaryota; kingdom Metazoa; phylum Chordata; class Aves; order Coraciiformes; family Coraciidae; genus Coracias; species Coracias cyanogaster. Next base: position 8,939 of record JAVSBS010009337.1, on the reverse strand, counting down.
TTAAACAAGAGCAGGAATGGATGATGTATTTCCCAGTGAATAGCGAAATCACAACAAATACGGTCTCATTCATTGAAAAACTTCATAGATTTGATCTGAATTCATTTGAACGATGCTGCCTAGGGAGAGCAAAGGAAAAGCAATGTCACTGTATTCCCATCACGGAGCCGGGGGAGGGGGCTGCCTCTCTTTGAACATTCACTCTCAGCATGAAAGATGCAGGTTCAGTGACTGCTTGAAGGGATTTAAACCCCCTCCACCACCTCTTCCTTGGGCCTTCATTGCTAACTGCCACACCATTAAATATTCTGGGGTGCATGCAATCCTGTTGCTGCTGTTCCACTTAGCATTAATAATTAAATCTTCGCTGGCAGAAAGACTGAGCTTCAGATATCTTCCATCCTCGAGGAGTGCTCCAGGCTGAGAAGCATTCAGATCCTTTGTTGAAATGACTGCTCATATATTTTCCACACAGCAAAACTGTGTCAGCCAGAGGGACTGAAGGTGGCCCACTTTAGGCTGGCTGTCTCATGGTTAGGATGCTAATCTGGAAGAGATGGTAAACATGATTTTAAATCCAGTTTCTGCTTCATTTGAACTAAACTACAAGGTCTTTGTTTTGCTATAAAAACTCTCACATTTAAATTTGTTTTGACCCAAGTCAGGGCCTGTTTTCAGTTTTGTTCCTCCCTTGCTTTTTTGTCTCGGCAGGACGCCCAAAAACTCTCCCTCCCTTTTCATTAATTGTAAACATAATGATAACAAAACTCTGAGCAAGTGAACGCCTCTCACTTGGCTTTGGAGTTTATTCATCCCTAAGGTATAGCTATTATTTCGTAATTTGAAGCACCTTCTAGGTATTCTTTTATCAGCAGTATAATAGATACGTACAGCTCTGCTATTACTTCCTTGTGAACCTGCCTTGGTGTTAACAGCTTTTATCCTGGCTCAGCTGTTTGCAACAGTTCTGGGGCTCCTCCCTTCCAGGACATAGTTTCATCCTGACTGAAACCAGCATCCTACAGAGCGTCTCACTGTCGTTAGGGCAGACAGATGCCGCACAATATTTCTTCCCACTCTGCAGGAAGAGATCATGACCGCAGTTATGTAAAATAGTGGATGGAGCACACACATTATGTACTGCTAAAGTCATGACCTAGTATGCCCAAGGCTTCTAGACTTGGCACTGAGCTAATTAGAACTGGCTAAAATGTCCATATATCGGACATGGTTTTATTTCACGGGCTTCCCCCTTCCAAAAATGTTTCTATTTGCCATCAATATTTTCACAGAAGGTTTAGTAATTATTAAATTGAAACCTGATTTTTCACATGAAGTCTGTGATTATATGAATCAATGTTTTTATTAAAATAAAAGAGTTTGGGGGTTGGCTTAATGACAGTCATATAGGTAAGAAGTTTTCACAAACACTTTAGGGAGTGCCAGTGCAGTGAAGAGCTGAGCCTGGGGAAAGAGACACTGGACAACTGCTATGGTGAAGAGGTGCAATGCAGTGTCACAGCTAACTTGGTCTTTCTTTTCCTCCTTTCTTTGTCATGGAGCAGTCGTAAAGTCAAGCTATGACCTACCTGAAACATTGCAGGGAATCCTCCACATCAGCTTAGGGTAGTCCAGCCAAAATACTACAAATTTCCATTTGTTCTAATGACAAATCAATCTTCCTATTAAAAAAAAAAAAAACCCAACATATACAAATAACGAAGACCCAGACAATCCCTTTTTATTAGTTTCTCCCATGGTTCACTCTCTAGTGAAAAACTTGAATGACTCATTTCTGGCCAGAAGCAGCTGAGAGAACAGAACTAAAGGCAGCACTGACTGCATCACCTACAGCGTTATTGCTGTGCCAGCCTCAGAGCAATGAAATACTTTGTTACGGGTTTCTTTTCCTTTTTCAGTGGAAAACAGTTGGGCAAACAAAGCAAGAAAAAACAGCAGAGAAATTTGCAGGAAAGCAAAGACAAGACAAAATGTGGGTTTGGACTCCTGATGATATCTGTATTTGAAGAAGGAGCAACAGGATTGGAAAGGATTTGGTCCCTGAACTCCAGTGACTCCTTGGGAATGGCTATGATATGCTGAAATTACTAAGAACTCTGAGCCAGCGCATAGTTTCCTTCATACCAGCCCACTTAGGGACTTGAAATAACTTTTTTGTCAGAAGCAAAACACAGAACTCACACAGCATGTCATGGAAATGTCATAACCTTCTACCTGACACTTTCTGCAGTAGCTATTGGCACAGAAGGTTTGTTTTCTCTTTTGTGAAGCAGAATTAAATAGTGAAGAGTTGGAGCAGTGGTTAAAATGAAACAGAGGAACTAGAGAAGGAATAACAAAGGTGGCACCTGTACTAGTAAACTAATCATTGTCACAGACACTGGACCTCGTTAGAACAGTCCTTCCCATGGTTTTGGTCAGAGGCTAGCTTGCCATCTCCCACACATGTCCTGTGATGAGACCTTTCCCAGTAGGTAGTTTAGATGTGAACACCAGGTTTTGCAGAGTAAGAGCTCTACGGCTGTGGGCCCTTCTGGGCTGCTTGGCCTCACTATCTGAGAGATGCTCAGGCCTGTTTAACTCACTGGTACAGGCACACCCATAGAAAATTCAAGGACCTTCACATCCTTCTTCCTTTGACTTAAGTAACCAAGTCACATCTTTTCTCTAAATGTATCTAACAGCATCTTGAAATGAGTTAATATTTTCCCTGATTCCAGTGCTCTCTCTGAAGCCATTAAAAATCTCCACCATCCTGATGGCAAGGAGCTTTAAAAAAAAAAAAAAAAGGAAAAGAAGGCCAATTTGCATCCATTTTGCTTAGAGAGAAAAGCTCCTATTGTTGTTTCCCCTGACATATTTACAGAGAGGGATCAAAATCTCTCTTCACCTTTGCTGTGTTCAACTAAATAAAAGAGCATGGAAATGGTTAGGGACCTCACAGAAGATGGAACGCACGGTTCATATATTTCAGATAGACGCTTCCAAGCTGAAAAAAAAAAAGGTATTTTTTATCCTTGCTATTACTGGGTATTCTAGTCCTTATTTCTATTACGGGTAGAAAGCACCTGCTAATTTCCAACTCCCATCTACTCACATCTCGAACAGTAAAGCCACCCTGCACACGTAGTATTGCACGCAGCGGCAGCTTGCCCAGTCACACAGACAGCCCTGGACACTAACACTGCACCTGTGCTAGGAAATGAAGCAGGCTGGGGCTGTGCTCTGGCCCTGGTGAACTGTCAGCTAAACTCTTTCACCCTCAAAACTGGAGTGGATGCATCCAAAGTGCCTAATGGGAACAGTCTCTGGCCTGTGCTAATTCCCAAACTGCTTGAGCATGGAGAGATTCAGTTTGGCCCGAATGGTGTGCCAAAACCATGCCGGGGAGCAGGATAACAACTCAAAACGCTGGGTGGCCCCATTTGTTTATCAGCATGGCCATAGCCTTAGACTCTGATTTTCAAGAATGTGTACTCAGCTAAACACCACAGTTACCAGGTGAAACTTTCTGATCCACCTCTTCTATCAGGATTGCTCTCTATCTCTATTTTCTTTGAGACCAGCCCGTGGTGATCAAGCAGCATATTAAAGAGAAAATATCAGGCTTATAGAACAAAGGATTTCAGAGAAAAACTGAAATACAACACACACATGTCCATTCTTCTGAGGATAGGTAGGATTAAATTCACTTCAGGCTGCTGAAAATTAAGATTCTGAATGACTCAACTTCTTAAAATGAATTTGCCTAATTCCTTTTGAACATGAAAACTTTTGGCATTCACCAGTTCCAGTAGCAATGGTTTCCACTGTTTACAGTGTTTACATCAGCAGACTCTAGAGGACAATTGTTCTGATCACATATGGACACGTACATTGAGATGAGATTAATGATTCTCCAGACTCCTCTGACTGTAAGAAATACAACTCCACTGATTCTCAAGGGAGCTTAGACACTCACCTTTGATGTAGATAAATACTAAAAGACACCCAAAAAACTTGAGCAGGATGAACCTCTCTCCTCACTTTTAGCCTCTCTCCTCACTTTTAGCCTGTTAAGCTGAGATGAATCCCACCCAGTCTGTCAATTTCTGCTGTTCCTCAGAAACAGCATCTGGTATAAACTGGACAGCCTCATACAACTTCACTTTGACCATGCACTGGGAGCTTTACCAGGCACTGAGAAGCCTCCACGGTTGCATGGGATTAGCAACATGTTGCACCAGTTTGGACTTCCAGTTTCAGAGTGCGTGGAAGCACGCGTGCTGCTCACTGAGCCACACCAGGCCTTGCATGGGAGCTGATTCTGAACGTGTGTGATTTGGGGAACCAGAAACTCTGACATGTCTCTTCTCTAAGCCTGAATTTTGTGCAGGAATAACAAAATGAACTTCAATATGAATAAAACATTTACCACGTAAGGTTTTATTTCATTCTTTCTGCACAGCTATGTAATATCTTTATATTTATTTAGTTTCTGCTTATCAGCAGTTCATAAACACAATTCCCCCCTTTTTATTAGACAAAAAATAAGCTAGTTGGAAATTAAAGATGCTAGTGCAGGACTCTCCTTAATTCTCCAAGGTATAAATGGACATTTACATCGTGCTTGTTGAATATCATACTTTTCATTATAGGTTTATCCCAGGAAAGAGGTATTATTATTTAAAGGATTAATTGTGCCTTTTGTATATTTTGCCTGCTAGCTCAAACCGTGGCTAGATCAAGACATGGCTACTTGGGCAGTGCTAAAATTTAGCTTAGGCAAAGGTCTTAACTCAAGGTAGCGCAAAGAAATGTCCTCTTTCACCAACTGTGGGCTTTAGCAATTCTGTCAGAGAATTATTCGGTACCTTTCTCCACTTGTAATTCTGTGCTGTAACTTGGAGGTGTGTGCTCACGCTCAGCATAGAAGTGATACAGTTTAGAATACTATGCTCAAGAAGAGAAAGCAGTAAACACTTTAACTTCACAGGAAAGGAGTGAGCCTGGTCTTGGCAAGGGCAGAATTAAAGGATCAGTTTGACCAAAACAAATCTCGCTTTGTTTTCAGCAATGCTGACAATCGGATGGCTGTAAAAAATTGTTCTTTCCTTGCGAACCGAGACTGCGAACACAAACAATAGGCACATCTGAACTTCTGTCACAGCTTCCACTGGATGATCGCAGAGAGACACAAATACTGAACATCACAATGACCATGTGGCAAAACAACAGAGCACAGTAAGAAAGCATGTGTTGACCACAGTACATTCTGGCTAATGCGATTTACAAAAATAATCTGCCAGCAAGATGGAAAAAATATTACAAATTCCTTTCTGATTTTTCACAGCAAAACAAATTACCTCCCCTGAACTGCAGATAAAAGTGTCTCCTTAAGGCAGAGAACATTCCTTTGTAGTGTCATGGCGAAAGAAGTCCTTCACCAAACTTCTGAGAAATCTGGGTTCCTTTTTCTACATTCTTTACTTTGTTCCCTTTTCAGCTGATTTTCCTTACAATGTGCAGTTATATAAATAAAAATGGCTCATCCGTTAGTTGAGTCAGGAGATGGGAAGCAAATTGACAAGTTCATGCAAAAAGCCCACAGTATCTGCACTTTGTTAAAAAGTGCTTTTGTAGTAGTCAGAGAGAACAGAAAGGAGGAATTGATTGTATGTATATGTGTAGGTGGTGAAAGTATTTTTAGATAGGGGCGAGAGGCTAGAAGCTGTCAAACAATGGCAAGTAGGAGCAGAGTAGACAGGAGATGCCCCAGGTAATGTGCTTTACATCAGGCAAGTCAAACCATTTTATAAAATAGGCTTTTAAGTAGTATATAAGTAAAATAAAAATATTTTCTATTTATATTACAACTGTTTGCTTAATTAACTGCATTTCTTTGTCCAAATTCAGAATGGTTTCTCTAGTGTGTGTCACTCCTGAGGTTATGAAACCAAACACAGAGAAAGTCTCTGAAAAAAAGGAGTGAAAACACAGGGAAGCAGCAAAATGCGCAAGGGTATCTGCAGTGTCTGCCTGTTAGATGTAGGAAAGCTTTTTGTATTAGCTTTCTTAGTCATTTCCGAAAGAAAGAATCAACATAGTTGATAATCAGATTAGTCTGTTTGGTAAGGGGGGTGGCAAACAAGGAAAAAACAACCCAGATTTAATGGCGATCACATTTTAAGCAGCACATTTCTGTTGGTTACCTAACATCAGTGCTGGCATTATGAGTAACAGGACGGCACCTCCAATTAATTAAAACAAGACATGCATCTAGGATTACTGCAACTGAGTCATAAAATAATGGACAGCTGAACTTGTAGAGATTTGAAATCGAAGACTCAGAAGGAAAAAAATAGCAAGAAAAGTGAAATGGGAATTTGTCCTTCAGACTTAATAGGCTCAAGTTTTTATAGACATGACTCTGGTATTTCAGAACTTTGAACCCGAGGAGGGAAAGCATCCTTTCTGTGTCAACTCAAACATCAAAAATGGATCTTTCAAAGACTGGATTTTCAGAACAACGAAACTGGTTTTCCATGAATTTGCGTTTTATGATATATTTCAAGTATTGGCTCAACTTTTTCTCCACAATTGCAGCATTTATGTCACTTTCTTATGTGGCTTCTCCTGCACCCTTGTAGGGCCCCCTGCTTTCACAAAACTTGTGGCATCTTAGTTAACTTTGAGACAACTCCCTTTTGGCAAACATGATTAGCATTGGACAAAGGTTTTGAAAGTTTGGTGTAACAGGACTGACAGACACAGTTCAAACACTGACTTTTCATATGGAGTCAGTTTACAAAGACAGACATTGATGTCG